>JAQFZW010001397.1:0-27926 GCA_034687055.1 Heteromurus nitidus
GAAGACGCCTTTTTCGATTAGGAGTCTTATGTCCGTATGTGAAAATGCACTTACGGCGTTTATGCATATCATAGGCGGTATGTAGTTTATACGAGTGTAATACAGTAGATGAAAATCCCTGGAAATAGTAAGGTCATGGAATCGTGAAAATGGTATGTAATATATCAAAAGTCACTTCTTGTTGAACCTTTAAAATAGACACGTGCCGGTTTGCAATGTTTTACACCTTTTCGCTTCGCCTGGGTCCTCTATATGTCTTTCTCCATATTGAAGCTTTTTTAGGAGAGCCGAGCACGTATAGAGGAAAAGTGTATATATATAATTCCTTACGCTCACCTTTTCCTTCAAACCTCAACCTCATCTCTCCTTTCCTGTTATGCCTAAAAACAACTCTCCTCCTCCACCTACCTACATCCATCTAGATTCAATCCAATCTATCCGTTTCCGTACTTTTAATACGGCGAAAATGTGCTCCTAATGTCATGTTCTTTGTATGCTGAGCTGCTTTTCCCATTTCCTTTCCCCTTCGTTTCCTCTCTCACCTCCGTGAGCAGAGGAGAAACAGCACACACACACATATATACAAGGGACTACTACTTACACAAGGTGAAAAAGTGTGTAATACAACATGATTCCATATCTCCAGCAATAACTTTCCCCTCTGAGAATGCATGCCACTTTCAACTGCCAACTTATCAATATAGCTTATATATGTGATGTGTGTGTAGGAACTAGGAAAATTACATATCAGCATTTGATAATAATGATGATCCATTGTGTGTGCATGTGTGAGTGGAACATCACTTGGACGTGCTGTACAACATGTGTCTATAATAATAATTCATGATAGAAAAAGGGGAGTGTGATGCGAGCATCAGAGCTGATATTTTCCTTTTCCTTCACACTTTCCCCAACACCAAACAACCAGGGGTTTAGATACAAAAGCTTCTCCGTTGACTGACAATCCGTCTAGTTGTACTATGTTGGGAGTGAGTATAGTTGTATATACGTACTGAAACTATCTGGCTTGTGTCTCGCAAAATCGGGTACACGTAGAAAGAAACACGTTCTATTCTAAAGAAAAGGTTTATGTGTGTGTGTGTGATGCATGCTATTCTCTATAAAGTCTTTACGTACGAACAAGTGAGAAATGCAGGAGAGAGTGAAAGTGTCTAGAACAATGGAATGGCTTGTGTGTGTGTGTGAAAGACAAGAGTGTCCAAAATTTGTGACATGTTTGGAGAGAGACACAAGTTTTCGCATTAAGCTGGCAGCTCCAGAGAGACGGCTACAATATGATATGACGTTTCGCGACGGGGTCACACTAACAACTTAAGTGAAAACGCACCTATTTTGTGCGAGGCGAAAGTCAAACCAGAGAGATATGATATGGCAGAAACATACAAATGTACTCTATCTCCAAACTGATGGATTCCTCTGATGGTTCAACATGGTTGAAGTTGGAAGAGAGAGAACAAAAAAAGCCTCTTGTACTCTTCAAGTTGGATTGAGGTGTACTATTCATACACGCTGAAGGAGGAATTATTATAAAGGAAAGCAGTCAGTCTGGATGCTTATATATATCCCTTTCTCACTTTCTCTCATAAATTTTCCCGTTTCTCCAAAATAATATTATCAAAGTTGACCATATTGGGCTCCGGATGAAAACCATTAATGTCACCGTGAAGCTGTTTCACAACTCATGTGCCTTTCCCTTATTACCAACTTACCAAGCGGAGGTTCACAAATAACGAGGAAAATCGCATTAGTGCCACAATATAAGCTCACATACAGCAGCGAGCAAAAGCAAGAGAGAGAGAGAGAGAGAGAGAGCAGTTTCATTTTAGCAAAAGGAGAAAGCCAACTGTATAGTGTAATATAATAGCGAGAGCTTGTAAAATGTACATTTTTTCCTGGAATTAAATATATTTCTTTTCCTTTTAACTCGGTGCAATTTCGGTATTAACCTTCCACTCCAGTGGAATCCCCCCTTCTCTCGGATTCTCTACATGCGTGGCTTTCTCTCGATCCAGAGCACCAGTAGATTACAAATGTATGATACAATCGTGTTTACACAATAGTGGAAAACCAGAGAGATATTGGAGAGTACACAAGTCTACACTACAACTCTCCTTAACAGGTCATGATGATGTTGTGTAGCAGCTTGTATTTCAAAACATTCCAATTTATGGAAAGTGCGAGAGTCATATGCAGACATTGCACCAAGTGATAATAACAGTCAATGTGGTATGGCAGAAAGCGCTCTCGAACTTGGAAAAGCTCAGAATTAGAGCGACAAGTGAAGATAAAAGACTAGGAAACCATTGATGGACGGGTTTATTTGGGCGCTAATGCATGTATGGTTTAGAGGTTTAGATTTGATGAATGACAAAAGACAATCCGTCCTACTCTTCACTTCACTTGTACTTGTGGATTAAATCAATAGTTGCTTTCACTTCACAAAATAAGTGCCCTTTATAAATGCTATGTAAGCTCGTAGTCGTACGAAATATGTAAATCTGGAAGAGATGGGGTTGTATTTTAAGGTAGATAATATATTATCGAGTGTTTTTACATTACATACGTATCATTAATGTTTGTAATGTTATTGTAATATTAATGCAAGTATGGTGCCTTTTGATTCGCATTACTTTCCTTCAAAGCTCATGCAGCTGAATCTAGTTTTTCAGTTTTGGAAGTCTAAAGTAGCACTTCCCTTTCCCTCGAAAACAAGATGCGTGCGTTGTCCAACGTCACAAAGCGGCCTGAGTCTATAGCAGGTGTGTTCCTCCATCGTGTGGAAGTACTTGGAAACACGATCAGTTGAAGCTGTTCCGTGTTTTACCATCTTCTTCCAGACGGCACGATGGAGCAGGTCTACGATAAAAGAAAAATTTTATTCAATTAAATATCAAATATCACCATAAAATATCAAAAGGGAAATCATTTCGAAAGGGTTTAAAAATAAAAATTAAACTCACCAACCGGAAATTGCATTGGTTGATTACCTAAGAGCTGGTCAGAAAATAGCAAAAAGCGGTTAGAAGCAATACTTAACATAGCTCCGTCCCATCACATCTTCAGCAGTTCAAATACGAGATCGGGGTATTTGATTGTGAAATTTTTCAGAGATTCTCCGTCCGAAGCAAATTTGCCCTTGTTCCTGTAACATTCAAATAGCAACTTGCATATTCTCGCAACAGCATTATAGTCCTTGCCGATAGTTCTTAGCAATTACCACAAAATTATTTCCTTCGCCCTCTTCTCCAGAACTGGGCTCCCGTGCATATGACTCAAATCATAAACGTCGATGGCGTTCTCAAAGTTCAAGTGATGGAACAAGTGTCGCTCACAGAGACCTTTCAACTCCTCCATCCCATACTTATCGGATGCAGTGTACAGCTCTCGAACACAATTTGCCAAGTTGTCAACTTTCCCTTGGTAAATAAATCTTATAAGTTCTTTGCAAGCATCTGGATCCATGTCGTTCATTCGTATAACTCTCTCCACCGATTCTTTCATGTTTGAGGTGAGCATCGATTCGAAGTATTTCACACGACCTAAATATATGCGTGTTGAAAAGTGTTGATAAAATTCACAAAATAAACCAAACTTATGAAAATCAAATGAAAATTATGTCTAATACTCGATAATATCATTTGATGAGCAGGAAATTTTGTGGTTTGGCACAATATTGTTATATCCGAGAAGATTTCGTTGAGAAAGTATTCTTTTGTGTGAATGAAAGCAGTGGATGTTTTGAGAGGAGTGAATTGATCTTCTTCTTCGTTCACGATTTTTGGAGCTTGAATTACACAATTTAATTAAGTTTTAGTGCATCTGTCAAATTGACAAGAGCCCACATCAAACTTAAGTAAGATCTTTTTATCATTAGGAACTTTATTTGATATATTCTTACGATTTCTGCTAGCGACATGGAAGGTGAGAAACAACAGCACACTCATATCATGCCATCCACACTTGGATAACCAGAATTCTCCTCTGTCCCTATCAATTTCAACTGACTGCGACTGTTCTGACAAAATCCGCAAATCTTTTGGCGGATCACATTTAGTAAACGAGTCTTCAATACTTGTGTCCCCTGTGGTTATATAACTAATTTCAATCATCTTCACTTGAGTGATTGTCTCCGGTTTGCGCTCAATAAATACGAACACTCCAATTTTCGGCTCGTGGTGATCACGAAAAATACAAAGGAGTCTACCAATTATTTTCGATTATGATTTAATTAATTAATTATTTTCTTAATTTCTTCCAATGAAAATTTGACGATGTAAGTTTCTTACATGGAATGGTCAACTTCGGATAATATCCCCGTGTTGAATTTAACATTGTACTGAAGATTCTCCAAATGTGAAGGCAGCAAATTGAGAAGCTCTAGTTTGCAAGGAACTTTTACTGAGGTGGAGTAGCAGGTTTCCTCTATTTCACTCCCTTCCCAATTCTGTATTTTTGTATTCAGAACGAAACCAAAACCATTTATAGTTGTAGAATAGTTCAAAATATCCAATCTTAATGAGTACACAAGTTTGGAATGATATGATCAATATATACTACTTACGGCAATCCTTAAATTAACCGTTTCCATTTTCCATTAGTTTTCTCGCCAGGATAGAACAATGTTGAATGCTTCGATCGACAAACGCTCCGATCTGCAATGCATACAGTACTGTTACTGTTCTTGTTCATATACATGTTCATGAAGATACATGTTCGGAAAATTCATTTCCAACACATCTGCTATGTTCTACCAAAAAAACTGTGTCACCAATTGTGATTTCGACTCATACAGCGAGTCAAGCACATGTGAAGCATCTAATTTTAGCATTTTGCATGATACACGCGAAGATGATCGAGTAAGATTAAAAATATGACAAGAAATATGAAATGTCTAAAACCGATTAGTTATGATAGATAACCACGCTCTCTATGTTTTTATAAAAATCTGCATTAGTTATACTTAAAAGTAGATTGAAGGTTGAGCTCACTGAAATGTATATAAGTTTATTGCGAAGGGTTTGACACGAATGATAATTATAAATCACACCATAATATGCTGTGATTTGTATACAAAATTCGTATAAATATACAAATACATTATAACTATAATATTGACTTAGAAGCGACATTTGAAGTACAGAGCTCCGAAGCGTATACTCATACAGTATATGTCTTTAATGCGCAATGCTTTCTGTAGCCATCATATGTTTACAAAACTACAGCTGAAGAAGCTCGAAAATAACTTCCGGATACTTCCGTGCGAAATCTTTGAATGACTCCAAGTCAGCAGCGAACTTGTCTTTGTTCCTGAAATTGAGCAAAGGAAAAATTGGCTGAGTCACAAGCTAAATTCATAACAAGAACAAAAGCGACGCATGCTCATCAGATCACGTGTGTCTGCCTTTTGTACGCTTGAAATCAACAAAATACGCAACAAAAGACCTTACCACATAATCAGTTCTTTGGACTTTTTGGCAAGAGTTCCCTGTGGTGACACGGTTTGACTTAGGTCATACATATCCATTGTGTTCTCCACGTTGAGCTGAGCCAGCAACTGTTTTTCGCAGAGAATTGTCAACTCTGGGATGTCGTACTTATCCGAAAGGATATACATTTCAGTTGTGATTTCTTCGAACTTCTCCACACTCCCTTCGTAAATGAAACGAAGGATTTCCCGGAAAAGAGAAATGTCCTCGTCAGAGATTCGAACTAGACCTTCATTCGTTTCACGCATCGAGTTGGCAAACATTCGCGAAAAGTAATGACTTCGGTCTGCAAAAAATCACACCGTACCATATTGCATCATATTATTTTCCTGCATGCGCAATACTGATTAATCAAACACGGCGTCTCGAATTACGCTAACGAATTGCTACGTTTTAGTAAAAAAAGCGTGTGAATACGTGTGAATTTTTGTTGAGTATGCGAATAAAAACAATTTTTTTTGTAATACCAGAAAGGATTATTTTATGCGCTGGGAAAATTTCGTCGCCAACTTGAATCTTAATGTCGGAGTAAGTTTCTGATAAAAAGTATGGCGCAGTTGGAAGGCTACTCTTTGGTTGCTCCGTTGCAGCATTTGAACCGCCGTCAGCGTTCACAAGAACTGAATCTGAGACAACATGAAAAAAACACAATTATTTTTGCATTCCGCAACCTTTGCAAGTCATTATGTTAAAGAATTAAGAATGTCTTACAATTTGTTTTTGCGATTTTCACAAACAACTCCATCTGACTCGCCACCTCGGGCCAGTGGCATCTTGACTCGTAGTACTCATACTTTTCCAATTCGGCCAGTTTGCATACTGAATTCTTAAAGAAGCTGAATGAAAAAACTCGCGAGCCATCTTTCGCTGTTGTATTACTATTGTTCACATTTTGACATGAATAACTGCCTCTAGATTCATCGTAACCAATTAAACTAGACGAAGGTCTACTGGATCCTTGACTGGAAGAGGTGGAACTAGAATCCGGGGTTGTAGTAGTGAATGTCCCCTTCACTTCTGTAATATCTATGATTTCGTCAGGTTTTGGGCTGAGTTGAATGTACACCCCAACAAAGGGCTCTTGATAATCCCTCGATATACGTAACCGTCTAAAAATATAAATTGTAATAATTGTTTCTCATACAAATCGCGTTTCAAGGAAAAATGTGCACAAATTTATTATCGCATCGTGCTTGGTACAATACAACTTGCACAACTCCCACGAACTTTTGAACTTCTTACTTACATTGAATGAGGAACGTAAGCGAGCACTCCAGTCGTGTATGTTGTGTCATGCTTGGAAAATATGTGGAACGGCGGTCTCTCAATCATGCTCAACAAATCCAGCTTTCCAGGGACGGCTACACTCATCACATACTGGCTTTCGATCTTGCCTGGAGTACCCTGTATGAAAATAGTACAAATTTCATTTTGTAGCTTTGCTTCCTCTGAAGAGATTTCATGATTTTCCATGAACACACGGTTTAGCCAACCGAGACCGTGCAACAAAGAAGGCGATGAAATCTCTCATTTCCATCAAGCCATCAATGAACAACGTAAATATGTTTTATGATGCGTCTGCATTTTATCCCAGTGGAAATCTAACCACATCAGAGGGTTACGGTTTACGCTTGTGGTTTGTAAAATGCACACATAAAAACCTATGATTAAATTAGGAATATAACATTTGTCACATATTATTCCATACCTCAAATCGCAAAATCTTCGTTTCCATTGTGCACAATTCGCTCTGCTCCCTTTTGAGAATACCAATTAAGAAATGTGACCACAACGCTTTTACAAAAACATACACAACAGTTGTGATTGCTACACTCTGGAAAAATGACTGCTAGTGCAACTGTGTAAGTCTAGCCTGGTGAGTGGTGACTGAATTCGATCCAATGTCTAAACAAAATGTTGATAACTCCAGAGAATTCTTGTACCCCACACCAAATACTTCTTGTTTAATAACAGCAACAAATGACGTCCCCGCACAGTCAATCCCGTCACACCTTCGTTTACAGAAGCCAATGGAAAATGAAGTTGACTGAAGCTATCTACTGAATCCAACTGGACACGGCGACGATTCTAATCCTATTCTCCACAACTCTTCATCTGCCTAGGATTGATGAGTTACTAATATCGCAAATGTTGTTGACAGTCTTCACTCGTCGCCACAACCAAAATAGAACAAATTCAATTCTAGAACAATATGCAATTTGCAACTTGTCTATGTCTAGTCACGTAAATAGTCCAACCAAATAATTGCATAAACCTTTGCCAATTGAGTATTTTTACTGTCTCATGAATGATGTTCGGACATTAAAACGTGATCTATTCATATTCCATTTTTATTGCTTGCATAAAAAGCTAAAAGCTTAGAGCTTCATATAGCATCACTACCACTACACCACAAAACGCACGTAATGCCAGGTGTGTGTCGTCTACAATCACGAAACAACCAAGCCTCGAGCTCGACACAAAATGTGTTTTTGTATAATGCTTGTTGCACAATACAAGGAATAGGAATTAAGTTTTGAAAATGTGTGAATAACAATAGATTTAACTGTACACACTCCACACATGAATGAGCTAGTCTATACTCACTTCTCTTATCTCTGGTTGGCAACTGGCAACTGAGAGCGTATTGACACGGTGGACGTCAACCACACATGATAAAAGCTCATCTCATGTTTACAAAACACAATTGAGAAAAATAACCCCAGAGGCGAGTAATGACTGAAAAGAACATAAAAAATACATGCTACATAACATAACACGTTCGTGCATATATTTGTATCCAAAATCCAACTCCACACTACGCAAAAATACATATAAAGTCAAGCGCAAGCGACGACGTTGTCTTGTACAGTCGTCAGTTAAGAGCATATATGCAAGCTAGCATTGTGTCAAACGCATATGTAATGCACACATCGCATCGCGATGTCCATGAAAAATGCGATGAAGCAAGAAACGAGTTTCTTTAAGAAGTTGCGTTGTTTTTTATCTGAACAGACACATGAGCACACGAGAGGCTGCGCAGATGATAAGAAACGTCTCAAAAAAGAGTTTTTGCTCTTCGATTAATGCACAAGAGGCACAACAGTGATTTCAGTGATGTGTGGAAGTGGAGTGGATGATGCTTGTGTTGATGTTAACAGAATGGACCAACGTGGTTGTTCATGCATACCTTTGAGACTTGAGACAGATGTGTAACGATACTGCATGTGTCTATTTATGTATAATCTTAATGTGCATATTAGCTTAAAACAACGGAATACTGTTATCTTTGCTTCCAAATTGTCCTTCGAACCCAAAACTGGCTTCTTCTTCGCTTTTTTGGTCTCGAGTAGCGAATCTCAGCATGTGCGTAGCTAGCAGCAGTGTGTCGTTGCAACTTACAACTTTGTATATTTGATTGCGATGAATGCGAAGATGACTGTTTCCCGAAGATCCCCTTGTTTTTACATGAACTTTGTAATTGGATTTGGGATGGGAATTAATGAATATTAGTATGCAATTAATGAAAGCATGAGTTAACCAACGCGAACAAGGTGGCAATCTTCCTGCGTAACACAATACCGGATGTTGCGAAATAGATAATTCTATGCAGACTTTGCCTAACAAATCTAACATAGAAGTTTCAACGCGTGTGAAATTCTAAATACGCACTGATTCTGTTCTATTATTCATGACGAGCACGCATGAGGCAAAGGTATGGTAATTCAGTTTTACAGTCAAAAAATGAAATGCATGGTTATGGATGTTGGATAAATTTGGGGCAGAAATTGCATGACAAACAAGCACATTCTTAAATAAGATTAATCTGACAATGAGATTTGGTTAAGATATGAAATAGACTGGGCAATTATAGGAAAAGAATTTTAATATGCCATCAAATGTCAAAATTTATAAAACAAATAGTGCATATATGTTCGAAAGTATCGTTGTAACATTCTGAAACCTGCAGACTGATTGTTTTGTCCTTAATGAGCCTTTGGTAAATAGTCCAGGAGTATCACATTGGTTGTGGGATTGACAAATTGTGTTATCAGGGGGTTTGGTTCATTCCATAAGGGTGAACGTTTTACTAGCAAGGATATGGATGGTCTTTAGTTACATCAAGCAGAACTCAGTTTTGAGACGAAGCCAGCAAAAGCAGACAGGAGAAGAAGCAGAAGGGACGGGACAGTGACACCACATCCTCCACAAAATCTTCGCACATCTCGGATCTCTTCTTTCTCAGCCCTCGTAGCGTCGAAAATGCACGCGGTGTTCTCGGGGCACTCGAAATGATGAATGCACTCGTCTCCCCTCTTCAGGTCTTTTTTCAAGCAGTAGGTAACTTCATCTATCTTCGTTACGACTGCGCCCTCCTCCAAACACACGCACTTGCTACCATCGCATTTGAGGGCAGTGGTGAGGTCACTGATGACCGTTGTAGTATCCAATTCACCGTGTTTCAGTCGATGAACCGAGACAGATATTTCTGTACAAGCATCCATAGACGACGAAGATTGAGGGCACACCTGCTCTGGTCTATATATTGTATTGTCCAGATAACGTTTCATAATGTAAGGTTCTTTCAGTTGTAGTTTCTTCGCCACCTGATCAGCTCGGCTAGTGGTCCATGAGTTTTCATCACAGTTGACTAAGGATCTAGAGAGGGACACGGCCACTAAGATCCAAAGCCCGAAATGGATTCTCTGTGAGAGGGATTGTGATTCATGCATAGTGTGATCTACCAAACAAGGGAGGATGAACGGACTCATTAAAAGTTATATGATTCTTTTCGAAAACAGGAGGAATATTCAACCCTAATTCAAGCCTCATTTTCTTGTGAATTGAAATAATACCAGTGGCGATCTTGATGTAAATATAGTCTCGTCTCTCCTCTATAATCAGCTCACTCGGCAGATTCTGGAAATTGTCACCGGGCGAGAGTGAATGCGAGACTAATTTGACATGTCAAATACGTGCTTACCAGATCACACGTACCCCATTTTTCATAGTTACTTCAGGAGAGAGCAAAATCAAGAGTTGTGAAGGTATTTCCATGGCGTGTTGTATAAAAATGCTTACGATCGTACCTGAATGGTAGATCGTCGACAAGTCCAAACTCTGTGTGCGGGCGGCTACATGAATTCCTCAGGTGTGTAGTTTGTGTTCGCTTCGTAGAGATTTGCAACCAGACGAGACGTCTCACTCTTGAAACATGCTCATTTTCAATATAAATTAAGATTCATGGTACAAAGATCCTTATTGAATTTGAATGATGACAGTTGAATGACAAATGCGTATGTATATCAGCAGCAAAGCACTCTCATCTGTGAGCAAATTGCAAATACTGATCTATCATTTTAAAAATTAGGTTGCACCGATCATCCACAATTCACATGCAAACTTTGAGCTTCCAATTTTCAGACACATGCTTGAACTTTCTGAAAAAAATGTATAACGTTTTATAAACAAAAGGCTCAAACCACAGGTTATAGGTATGCACTCAAACCTGTAATTATGATTACTTTTTCTGAAGAGACAAACAATGGAAAATGACTCTGTTCTGTCGTGGGTTGCTTCAACTTGAATGATTCAATCAGGTCAACGGCACAGCTCCAGAATGCGAAATGGTGTGAAAGTCCTTTCCACGGCTAAACTACATTTTATGCGAATACTACTTGGAATATTTTATGCCTAAGCACAATCACAGTTTTGTATAAAAGCTTGACAAATTTAGTATTTTAGGATCAAATCATCTTCTGCCTCTACAACTCCCAGGAGAAATAAGAAAAAACATTACGACACACCTTCACATTTCAAAGTAAGTTTGTTTTTACTATATTTTCGAGTTTTCAAAGAGCTCCTAGAAAAAGAGATTCCTATGAAAAACGCTAAAACTTTCTGGTTTCCACTTTCTACAGATGGCAAAAATCCTTGCAATTGCTGTGGCTCTTGTGGCCATCCTTTTCATGGCGCACGCCTGGCCAAGACCACACCCTTACGTGAGTTGAGAGTATGAGTGATTATCTTGTACAATTTAAGAATACGTGATTATGGGTCTTTGAAATTTCGTTGCTCAATTAGGAAGAGGAGGAAACAACTGCTGCCCCAACCCCAGAAGGGCAATACGGGGAAGGAGAAGGAGAGGAAACCACAACCCAACAGGATCCATGCAAACAATTCGAGTCTGAATGCGCAAGTATGAGCAAACTTGATAAATGATGAAGTTAACATAATATTTCCAATTCTCCAAATTTATTTTTGAAAATTAACATTATAGACCAAGGTGGAAGCGTGGACGGCCAAACCACTCCAGCCAATCAGCAAAACATGACGCAAGGAAGCACAGCTCCCCCAGCACCGCAACCCACTTTGAGCCCTCAGTGCCAAGCCTTGAAACAACAGTGTTCTGCTCAGAATCAGACCCTTCCAGGTGGAGTTACTCCTCCCGGTGGTGTGACACCCCCAGCTGGTCAAACCGCACCAACCCAACCTACAACACCAACACAGCCCACACAACCCACTCAACCCACTCAGCCAGAGGTTAACCAAAACTCCACCATGCCGCGTAATACACTTTCAAAAGCAAAAACTATAATGACTCTAATTAGATCGGTTCTAGAGTTTAATTTAAACTAATGTCTTTTCTGCAGCAATGACCACTCCAGAGCAGCCCAGCCAGAACTCTTCCGTTCCCGGAGGATACCAGCCAGGTAACCCTGGTATGTCCACACCTTTCGGTTAAAAATGAAACGTTCCATCCAGGCCAGAGAGAAACTTGAGAGTTGAGCTCCTGTGATGATTATCCCTAATTTATTCATTGTCAATCTGAACTGAAACATTGCCTCTTTTCCTTAATCTGTCAAATTTCTCTTCATCCATTCTTCTTAAAAATGTATTTATTCTTCTTAAGAAATGTATTTATTTGTAGTGTGCAAGTATGAATTAATAAATATAAATTCGAGAAGTACAGCTAATATTGAGTCTAATTAAATTCAATAAACTGTACCTATCATACAACTGTGCACAACGATCTGTTTATCTTGTTCATTATATAAGGCGATTAATTGTTACTCAACGCGTCTATTTAGATAATTTTTCAACATCGCAAACTTTTGGCTTACATCGTACGTGATTGATTTGGTGTTTGTAGTAAGTAATTTACAAATCAATTTGACAAATAATATTTTAATCCTAAACTTGAAAATCCAGCGACGTACGGTGTTCTGGTCCACCACTTCGTAGTAATCTACGTTCATACTCAAACACATATACAATTGAATTTTTGTCATATTCAATATTATTGTAAGCTC
The DNA here is from genome assembly GCA_034687055.1 of Heteromurus nitidus. Taxonomy (NCBI): domain Eukaryota; kingdom Metazoa; phylum Arthropoda; class Collembola; order Entomobryomorpha; family Entomobryidae; genus Heteromurus; species Heteromurus nitidus. Next base: position 12,821 of record JAQFZW010001397.1, read on the forward strand.
GTACCGCAAAGCAAACTCCCCGCAGCCTGTTGCAAATATGAAACTTGTGATTGTGACAGAGCATATATATACAAATATACGGTTAGAGCTTAATCACATTATTAACTTCAATTGCAACAGCAATTTGCAAATCCTACTCAAACTTTTTGAAAACTTCATGAAATATCCTGGAAATCACCAAAAATTATTCGAAAATTTCAAAAATCGCAAAACTGTTAGAGTATTTTCAATCACTGAAATTTTTAGTACAATATCTAAAAGCTCGGACAAAAATGCCCAACAGATAACATTTTCGGGGTATTATTAGACAAACTTTTGGAAGTTCCTGACGATTGTTTAAAAGTCCTTATTTTATTTCAAAATAGTTTGAATTGTTCGACCGAAATGGTGCCCCTTCTCCACACCTCACGCATACCTTTAGGACGCTACACTGCAAACGTACAAGCTTACTTAAATACATTAAATACATCTGTTTCATATGTAGTAGATTAGCAATTTGTTTACAAGTTTAGTGTGATAAATAATTTGGTAACGTTTTGCTAAGTACGAAATTATACATTTTGTTGTTAGCATATATTTATGTATTATATTTCATGCCAATTTGCACATAATAAAAACTGGTTCTCATGTCTCATTAGCGTTCGCAAAATCGTGTCAATATGTACTATTATGAGCACTTCTCTTACAATGGTTTCATCTTCGGATTCCGGAATTCGTTGATTGATGAATTTAGCATTTACTCCCAAAATTTATTCAAATGTTTTTAAGCAAAGTTGTCGTCGGAGACCCCAATGTCCGTGTGAGTATTTTTGTGTTGGACCGAGTTTCTTTTCACAATTCACTTCCCCTCCAAATTTCCGACATAATTATCTTAAAAGCGTCGGACTCCTATGTTCGCATCTCTGATTTTCCTAACCGGTCATACAATTAACCTCTTCCACCCTGGGAAAATTCGATATCAATCACAATCTAGACGAATTGTGTCCACATCACATATTGCGTGGGTCATGTATTCATGTGTACATGAACTACTCTTACCAATCCCTTGGGCAAATGTCATAAAAATAACTCGCCCAATTAAAATTCACAGACACGACTTATCATCATCAAGCATAAATATACAATTATTGTTAAGTCTATAATATTTGAATTTGAATTTATTTGTCCGCATAGGCAAGTTCATAGTTACAATGATCAATGAAGGCGCAGCATCCTATAACAAATAGGTCATTTACTGCGCCATGAGAAAAACGAATTTCAACAATTTTCATACAATACTAAAACAGTTAATAGTACTAATAATTCGTAATACAATTTGACAAAAAAACATAATTTGCAAATTTAAATAAGAAGTGGAGATTACAAATTTATCACATGTGCTTTCACTTTCCTTTTAAACAATGTTAGCGAAGAGCACGATGTGACATCTGTAGGTAGGGAGTTCCATAAATTCACAGCATATACAGATAATTGCCTAGAACCAAATACAGATTTCACAAAACTAGAATATGGATCCTTTCGTTGGGCACCGTCGTAAAGAACCATTTCTTACAGCACATGCACCGTCCATGAGAAAGTGCACTTTTGCTGTATCTAGCTGTTTCTGCAGTTTCTCTTCCTGAAACCTGCAGTTGAAAATCATTACTGAAAAATCAAATTCATTCTGCGGTGAGATGTGTCAACATGAATGATTCATTCAGGCCAACGTACCGAAGTGACATTAAGCTCCAGATTGTGGTGTTAGTGTTAGTATTAACAAAGTACACGTAAAATAAAATACAAAAAATTGACGCGAAATTGACACCTGCAGCACCTACTTAATGCGCAGACACTTTCAGAATTCCGTATATAAAGTTTTCAAATCGGTGTTCTGGCCTCAAATAATTTTTTGCTCCTAACATAACACAAGTGCAAAAACCGTCTTCAAAATCACCGTGCAATTTAACATTTTCAAATAAAGGTAAAAATAGGAAATTATAACATTTCGATATTGGTATATTCATATTCTACGCTGATATTCTCTTTTTGCAGATGGCGAAAGTCCTAACAATTTCAGTAGTTCTGGTGGTCGCCCTTTTCATGGGATATTCCTTCCCTAATTCGCATGGATGTGTAAGTCCAGAGTTCAGAATAACGACTCAAAATATTATACATTTTTAGTTATGAATTTTGTACTTTTATGTTTCAAATTTGTTTCATCTTTCAGGAAACAACCTCTCGCCCACAAGGCAATGATTATGGGGAAAGCGAAGAACAAGTTGAGAAGCCAGATCCATGCAAGCAGTACGAGACTCAATGCTCCCGTATGAACGTGTTTTATATTTTTTTTTATTTTTTTATTTTCACGATTTTTGCAACTTTATATTTGAAATTGACCGAATTGTACATTGTACAAAGGCGAACACGTTGGCAATGGGGGTAGTGGTGCCGCGAATCCTGGAAGTGACCAAGGAGCAAACACCGGAGCTCCTGGATCGCAACAACCTTTGACCCCTCAGTGCGAGGAGTACAAGCGACAATGCGCCACTCAAAATTCAACTCTGACAGGTGGTGTGACCCACCCAGCCATGGATTCTACAGGAGTTCCACAAACGGAGCCTGATGAGTACGCAGGCTCCACTGATCACGCGGGTAGATAAACTTTGCTACACAAACAGATCTTTTAATCTTGCACATTATCATTTTATGTAATCTGATCCCAAATTTAAACTAATTGAATGATTTCCAATTCATGTGCTTATTCAGAAGCTACTGCTCATCAGCCAATCTACTCCTCTTATGTTCCTGGAGGAATCCAGCCAGGATCAAATGGTGGCAAAACCACTCCTCAATATGGTTGAGTTCTTTGCGACAAGTGATTTTTAAATTTTCTAAATAAATAAAAATTGATTTGTGTAAGCATAATTTATGAATTAATCCTCAATGCGACAAATATTTACAACAATTTGCGTCCCTCGAAAATTCGATGATTCCAATTAATGCTAATAAATCAGGCGCTACATATTGATGTGCAACAAGCTGTTTATTATTCTACAAGTTATAATCGTAATGTAATTCATATTACAATAAATTGGTCCCTTCATTTTCATATGTCATTTGATTATTTTTAACATCACGAACGTCCGACTACCATACCACTACTAATATCCCTAATTTACTAATCAGTTTTACTATTCCATTTTGGTCCATATTTCTTGAAGATATTGAATTTCACTTCAGTGGTTTGTTTGCCGAGATAAAATACCTTGGTGCGTTGAGTGAGGTGTCTTATTGAAAGATTACAGATGTGTTGCCGCAGGCAGTTGTAATAACAGCCAAACTTCCATTTTTAAGTTTTGATTCGGAGCTCTCTTCCAGCCATCCTGAAATTAAGCTGCAAATTCATTTTTACAGTTTATTACATAATGCGTTGAATTTCGAAGTTTCCAGATATAGGCATTGAGAGTAAATCTAGATGTGTATGATCACCCTGAAATATGGTTCAAGGGAGTCCATGAACCGAAATCCTCGGACCCAGTTGCAAACTTTCGGTTATTTGGTGTATCTATTGATAGTTCAAGGTAGTAAAATTAAAACCACAGTCAACCATGCCACTCCAAACCATTGTATGCAGCAAAAAACAGAATGCAACCTAAAGTTCGAGGGAGCATCCCAAGAACCACCGAATTTTTTGGAAGGCCGCTACCTCCAGCAGCTAAACTTTGTATTAGATGATGTACAGCAACCTAGCAAATATAATGCCATTTTTACTTTAAACAAACTACGTTCGCAATTTTCGTAAATTGCATTAAAACAAACCTTGGCCATTCCGTAGCCTATCATAGTTGGAGTAGGGCGGAGAGCAGCTTCCGCCCCTGTCATTACAAGCAAACCACCTTCCTTTAAAAATTTGCCTGCAAGATAAGCTGCAACAGCAGATGACTCAACGCTTTGCCTCCACATGAGATCCACGGAGGCCAAAAATTCATCCGACTGGATGTTGCCACCAGACCATCCTCCAGCAACGCAGATAATTCCATCGAGAACTTGGTTAGGTGCTCCAAGACTAATTTTGAGAGCATCTTTTAAAGTTTGCTCAACCCACTTTGCCTACGAGAGAAATGAGGAATATTAGAGAAAGTAATATTTGCTTACAGAATTATTGGACAAGTTTCACTGGGTAAAGGGATAAAATCAGTAAATATCACCTGAGCTGTGGAGGTGGCATGCTCAGAAGAATTGATTTTAATGCTCAAATCTGCCAACTCGTTTTCTCCGTGGTCTACACTTGCAACCCAAACATTTTTGTTTTTGAAGTGCTGTACTATCTCCTGGCCCAATGCTCCTCGACCCCCGATCACCAATAGCCGCTTAATATCCATTTTAAAGTAATAAAGAATCTTTATGAAATTTCTCTTTTATCTCTGAAGGGATCGGATTATAGTGCTTTCACTCCTGAATGTATCCAACCTTGAACAATCTCGCTACGTATATCTGAAATGGAGAAATCTCAACACATTCTTCAGCGTGGAATGGAATTAAGTGCAAACGGAGAAAGATACATAATACATATACGTACTTTCATTGGCAACAAGTAGCAGCCAGAATTCTTCATCTGACATATCGATCGGGATCGGGATGCTGTTTTTCCTTTCCGAAGAAACTCATAAGGTTTCAACTTGAGCTCAGATTATGCTACATATTTCATCAATCACATCGTTTGGGGTTTAAATGCTAAACGTTGGCAAAACGCAACTTAATAATAGCAAAATTAAAACTAATGGAGAATTTTTCACGGTGGTATTGTAAATGACACAATTTGACCTTCATTCGAACCTCTCTCGGCAGTTTATTTTTGGTTTAGAAGTGCCTCCCATCATTAATTCAAGAATCACTTGAGATGTGCCTTAACTTCGAGCTGGCAATGCAACATGCAACCTGAACCTTGAAATAGTGCTAAGGCATATAATTTAGCCATCGATTTTGATTATTATTATGTAACTTTGATGAGTGTGCCATATTGCACAAGAAAAACTGTAACCAATTGACTAAACCTCTATTTGAATAAGTAGATACACTTGTCATTCATACATCTTTGGAGTAGTACTTCGTGAAACTCCTGATACAAAGCAAAGTTATGTAAGCAACGAATAAGCCTCCCACAGCACAGCAATGCACACCTATTTTCCGATGAGCTCTTCATGAAGCCGACCCAAATTACACCTGCTGGAGTATTTATACGAGTAAATAGGAAGGAAAGATACAATACAATGAGAGAAGAGAGAAGAACCATCACCCTCCTCAAACAGCTTTCTCCTTTTAACCTTCATATTAACTTGTCGGAATAATGAAAGCTGAGAGGTGCGTCAGGCCTAGAATGATGACTGATTGATTATTTACACTGCTGCACAAACATGTTTTGATGTCGATGATAAATAAACAACAAAAGAAATATCCTGGCCCTCTCAAAACTGTTTTTATTCAAATCAAAATTCAGCTATATTGCATTGAATATAGCAAGAATATAAATGGTGGAATGTGAGCTTTCACTATTCATAATTTTTCATGATATCATAATACCCAGTATAATTTCAGAGTCTTGCAAATTCATACTACCGGGGTTCTACTTAATTGTTCACATGTGCGATACGACCAGCACATATTCACTTCACAACTGAAGGATATAGTAGCTTTGAATTGAAGTTATGGCTTCTGCCGCAAATAAAGAAGCCCCAATCCAACCGGATAAAAATTTGTTTTTGAAATCTCAGATATTCGAAGTGTTGCAGGAGCAAGATACGATAGATGAAGTATCATCAAGCATTGCTTCCGCATCTCTCAACAACCCTAACAAGGATCATGATCTCTTTCAACTATTTCGAGGTTTTCTAATTTTAGGAAGGATTTTAGGCATAGTTCCCTTTTCTGGAGTGTTTAAACGATCATATAAAGACCTGCGAGTTAGGTAAATAAAATCATACGAGTGATAATACAACAACAGTGAAAGTATTAATAATCACTTTCTCTAAAAAGCTAGAGCTGAGTTAAAAATTTAATTTAAAAATCTCCAGTGTTTGCAGCATTGGAGGAGTAACAAGTATTTGTTGTTCCATTCTTCTATTTTGGAACTTTGTATTTGGAGTGGCAAACTCTGTTCGGGATTCAAAACGGAGCGCATTGGATATCGCGAGGGCTATTCAGAACCCACTCTTTTCATTCTGGGGATTGTTTTTGTGAGTCAACTACACCAAATAGAATGAGGCTAATAAGAAGGAGGATAAGGAGAATCTATTCGTAATCTTAAGAATTTTCATAGTGTACATTTTTTATATCTACGTGCAGATACATCTACTTTCTTGCGAAAGGAGAGAAGTTCATCAAGATTTTCAAATTTTGGGCAACCTGCAATCTACATTATACGAAAGAGGACACAACTTTATTTCGCACTATTGTGCTTCTAAGCTTCATTCTACTTTCATCGTGTGTCCTGGAAAATGCTGTTCTCCACATGGAATTCTTTGAGGTGTTCGATGATATTAATGGTTTGTCTTTATCAAGTAAACCGTATATTTTTATGTATAATGTTTCACATAATATTAAAAGAGTCAAGAGAATTGATCCGCTGTCTTCAGGGCATATTGCAAAATATGGAAAAGAGACGGGGAATGCTTCAGTTCTTCAGATGTACTACTGGAGAGCGCATCTCTACTGGGACAGAACGATTGGCTACCACCCGATATTTGCAGTGACATCATTTTTCGTCCACAAATGCGTGCTCTACGGCTGGAACTACGCCGACGTACTGATGGCACTCATTTGCAGAGCTGTTTACTTCAAGTTCAAGGTCCTCTATGAGGTTGCCGAAGAGAAATTATGGACTGGGCCGAAGGACTCTAGGGAAGATTGTTTGCCATCAGAATCTGGCGGTAATCTAAATTGGCATTTTTTTGCTACAAAATTGGTTGTCTGCTGCCCGCACTACAGATAACGTGTGCAATTTTATAGATCGCCATGCTTGGGAGCTTCTTGTACGAGATCATGACAATCTTTGCGATCTAGTTAACATTGTCAACCATTTTTTCTCTCCAATTATTTTCGTCTCGTACACAGTCAACATTTACTTTGTTTGTATGCAGGTACACAAGATATAAGCACAAATGTTTCCTTGTGTGATTATGACTAGTCCAATTTATTTTAACAATTTTTATGAAACGTTCATATTATTATGCTATAAATAGCTTCTGACGGCACTTACCCCAGACTATGCAACTCACAGTCTGGTTCACTCAATTTACGCCCCGTGGAGTTTTATCCATATCATCTTGAGAATTTTCGCTTTGTCAATTTGCGCCGCGAAGGTGAACGTGTATGCTCACAAGATCAGAGAAATTGTGCAGCAATGCCCGGTGGACATTTACAATGGACCGGTATGCCCTCAGATATCAGGGTCTATTCCGTCTTGAAGTCGACAATCAAGTTATGATGTTTTGTTACTTAATTTCAGGTAGCAAAATTGGACAAGCGGGTGACTGTAGGGCCCAAACTTGGGATCACAGGATTAGGCTGCTTTGTCATCACAAAGCCATTCATGCTGAATATTTTGAATGTAGTCTTTACTATTGAAATTGTACTTCTGCAAGGATTACAGACTTCACAAGCTAACAGCAACCAACAGGAATGTTATAATTCATAAATAACTCTTTTCATGGAATGAAAAACCTTTATGATTTGCTGAATAAACTTTATTGTCGATAAGTGGATGCGTCGTCTGTACATAATTATGCCCTTTGTAGGTATTGTTGAATGACGCAAAGTTCTTCGAAATTATCGATTGAACGCGGATATACGAAGAATTCAATTACCCGTGGTATTTCAAGGTTGCATCCTTTCAAGCGCAGTATATTGTTATTGCTATCAAAAGCGTATTACATGCGCGACTTGAGTTTAGAGGAGAGGGTACCAAATGGGTTTTTTCAGTTGGCGCTTGCCTTGAACTTCATATTCCCTGTTTGATCTATTTGTCCTCAACCAGTTATGTAGGCGCACTAGGACACATTTATTGTAGATTTGCCAATAACTATGAGTTATCAACGAAGCAGGTTGGAGGACTACTTCCCTTCTGTCTTGGACATAATGACGGATCACATAAATATATCGCATCTGAGTGACTACGCATGCATGATCTTGTGACGTTCTTTCTCCAGGAATCGAGAATGAAATATATTATTATCAAGTCAAGCCGCCGAAGATGACTGCCTTGCTTATGTATACAATGCATGTAAAAATCATAACTTCACCTGCTACACGTTGCCCACCCTGGAAATACACAAGAATTGTTTGCTTACTCAAGGGGAAGATAAGTGAATGTACCGATAAGTATATACTTTATTTATGCCACGAGCGACACTGCCGCACACTGTAATTACCCCCTGACAGTCCGGTCCAACTGGTAACGTGAAAGAAAAACTAACTAAGTACAAAAGAGAGCATAACATGTAACATAATTGTGAATATGGATCAAATGAAGAGAAAAAATATAACCATAAATTGCTGCCATTGTTGTTTTGTTTACCCAAACCCTTGGAAAATTAAACTAAACGTGGGCACGACAGGTTTGTTCATTGTTCGATCCGCGGCCGTTTCTGTCTCGTATTCACGTCAGTGGTCTGTGGTGATGGAAGGAAACAGGTTTGCATAATATTTGCAAGTGCAACTTAACGTGTCAACACACAACGACATACACACTTGCCTTAAGCTGGACAACTGTCTATTAAAAGAAATTATAACAATGTGCAAACATTGTGCAACTTTCCCAATGCCTATTAAGTATTAAGGAATTCCCTTTTATATCTCCATAAAAATGAAAAGAAGTTCTGGAAGCAAAAAATTCTAATTCTAACAGAATCACACGATTGTGGTGGCTGCGTCAAACAGACAAACATATTTTTGTGAAAATGAATTTCGGAGGGATAGAATTTTTCGCAAAAAATGCATACACAAATAATTTCCCAGCATTTGAGGCTGCTTACGGAATGAAGAAAAAGGTGGACCCCGACGAAAAGGAAAAGAAGCCGGAGTTGATGGATAGCTTATTTGCAAGTATGAAAGGGTATCTTGTTTTTGGAAGGGTACTTGGAGTTATACCGGTTTCCGGAGTTTTGCAATCTGCACCAAATTCTTTAGTTTTCAAGTATGAGTCTACAACTTAATAATTATCAGAGATATTTGAAAGGTGGGGAATTGTAATAACTCCTCAATTATATTTAACATTTTCAGAATATTTAGCTTCCCAGTGTTACTGAGCATTAGTTACAGCATAATTGTCGGGCTTAGTGTGGCAATGGGGATGATTCAAACGATAAGACTGACAAAATCCAACGCCCTCGAGATTGCGAGATCAGTTCAAGGAACAGCTTTCCTCATATGGGGACTTTTCGGGTGAGTTATATCATTCCAAATCAAAATTTGTAATGTGAAAATTGACTTGTCAGTAAACTTGTATATATCTTTCACTTTAAAGTTACGTTTATTTCTTACTCCGCTCCAACTTCTTCATCAACATCTTAAAAACGTGGGGGAAGTCCACATTGTACTTTTCTGTGAAAGACAAGATGCTGCATAGAGACATAATTCTCGTATCATCCATCATTTTCATATCTGCAACTGTTGAAAATACGATCTACCATTTTGAATTCTTTCCCGGAATTGACCACATCAACCGCTTTTCCAACTCCACAAACCATACAAAATATCCGACATCTCTGGAAACGTATTATTGGCGATCAAGCGAACACTGGGGCAGATACCTTGGATATCATCCTATTTTGGCGATTTTGGCCTTCATTGCCCACAATTTTGCGTTAGCTTGTTGGAATTATGTGGATGTGCTGATGATCATTTTTGCTAGGGCTCTGTCCTTTAAATTTAAGGAGTTGTGTGTTGTCGCAGAGGAGAGTTTGAGTGTGACGAAGCCGGGAGAAATGTCAGGTAAGGATCGCAGTTCAATTAAGCCCAAAGTACAAAAGTGTAATTGGATTCACATTCACTCAAGTAAAAAATGTTTCGGAAACTATAGATCATATGCACTGGGTGCATATTGTCAAAGATCATGACACATTATGCACGTTGCTCGAGACATTTGAAAGGTTTTTGTCTCCTCTGATTTTTGGGTCTTACGCAACAAATATCTACTACGTTTGCATGCAGGTTTGTCGACATAATATTTAGCAAAGAACTTGTTTCAAAACATAACGAATCTCTAATATCTCAACAGCTTATCGACGGATTGACTCCCAGCAGCACAGGAAGCAATCTTGTAAATTCTATTTTCGCCCCCTGGAGTTTTCTCCACCTCATCATGAGAATCTTCCTTTTGTCAATGGCTGCTGCGCGAATTAATACGTACGCTCATCAACTGGGGAACATCTTGAAGAAATGCCCTATTGACCTATACGACTCAGAGGTAGACACAAATCAGATGCCACAATTTATTTCTATCCTGCACAAAATCTCTTTATCTTCATAATTTTGGTACAGGTGGCTCGAGTTGATAAGCATCTTACAGCAGGACCAGACATTGGCTTGTCAGGACTTGGTTGCTTCATCGTCACGAAACCCTTTATACTCAGCATTGTCAATGTCATTTTCACCGTAGAAATTGTTTTGCTTCAAGGACTGTCATCTTCGACGGGATCGTGCGCAACTTCGTCACCTTCATGAGCTGGAGATTTGTGTGGGTTTACTTACATCATCCCCATCCCACGTTCTAGATATAGAAAAGCTAACAAAAACATAGTTATCAATCACCAAAGATTATATGGAATAGCAGAACAATAAACTGTCATATGAATACTTTTGCTAGTAAGTAAGACCAGAGTAAAAACAAGTTGATTACTTGACCACCTGAATAAACATTGCAGACACAAAGCCGAATTGAGATAATAATAAACGACATGTTTTTGTGTAGCAAATTGATTTTGTATTCGCAACAGCATTTGAAATTGTCATGTAGTTTTCATTCTTGAAGCAAAGTACCAATCTCTCAAGTAAACAAACAATTTCTAATTTATCAACCACATATACGGTCCCTATTGATTACTTTTGTCCAAAGAAGTATTGATACATTTGAGATAAGTGCAATAAATGCAGTATTTGTTCGTAATTCATTCTTTTGCTCAATTCATCCACCACAAAAGGACTGAAAAACATACTTTGCGTAGATAATTCTGTAACAATTATGGCATTTGTTTGTCGTTTTTTGGGGTTGATAATCGAGAAGGTGTGTTTTGAGGTGTGGCTGCCGGTTTACTGGCTACCTTTTAAGATCGATACACCGCCAGCTTTATACTTTGAACAATTTACAATTGTTAGTTCGGTAAACAACTTTTGTTAGCTCGTGTTAGCACATCTTGAGAAAACGTTTTGTACAAAACTTACATTACTCCACTGCTGCAGATTTATGGCAGATTCCTGTTACTCTTCGTATGAGACGTAGGTTTTGCACACGTTCCATCATCGACATGGAAGTTAAAACAATTATTATGGAGTATCCTCCTCATATCAAATCTATTTCATCTGCAAATGCTAAGGAATCTCTTAATAACATGGCTAATGACGCAATCCTAGCGGAGGACTACCAAACGAACGATGATCTGTTCAAGAATCTCCGTGGACTATTCATATTTGGGAGATTTATAGGCGTATTACCATACCGCGGTGTTTTCTCCCGTTCTTCGGCAAACTTGAATTTTAGGTAGTACATTAAATGGTACATTTTCTTATATTATTAATAAAAGTTTAAAATTAGACGAAAAATGTTTGTCAATTTTAGATGGATAAGCTTCCCGTCCCTAATAACGTACTCGATTCTTTCTGTACTCACGCTAAATGCTGTTTTCGGCTTTCTGTTGTCGGTTACTTCACCAAAGAAGAATGCGTTTGAAGTTGCTCAATCCGTTCGTTCCACCTTGTACTATATGTGGGGTGCAGCAATTTACCTCAATTTTGTTGTACGGAGCGTTTCATTTCTCAACATATTCCAAGCTTGGAGATCCACAATTCTCTTTTACACCAAACCCGACAAGACGATGAAGAGAGACATGATTATCATTGCTCTGTTGATTCTTGTCTCTGCCACGTTGGAAAATGGAGTTTTGAATCTTCATATGGTATATGGGATTCTTGATGACCCCTCTGGTAAGACTGTATATTTGATTTAGCTAATGATTTATCAGAATATATGCTGCTTTAATTACTAAACGTATCCTAAATTACATTTAGTGAACACAACGTTCCTGGAAGCATTCTATACTCGGTATCAACCCAGCTGGAACCAGTTCACTGGCTACCATCCGTTTTTGGCCGTTCTCACATTCGTTCAACACAAATGGATCTTATTCGCATGGAATTTCGTCGAGGTTCTCATTCCTGCCATGGGAAGAGCCTTGTATTTCAAGTTCAAGGCATTGCACGAACAATCCATGGAGTTACTTGTGAAGTCAGCGAAGGAGAAGCCTATATTTTTTGGAAATAAAAAAGACACGGATTCTTTCAGTAATATCATAACGCATACTATCATAAAAGATCCCCACTTCTACAAGAACATTTGTTGAGGTTATTATCGTAAATTTCAGAACGTCAAGGATGGCTTCAATTGGCTAAAGATCACAGAGCGATCTGCGACCTTCTTCAAGAATTCGAGAACTTCTTGTCCCCTCTCATATTCGTCTCGTATATGATCAACATCTACTACATCTGCATGCAGGTTTGCAAGTTCCGCTGGTCATGATCAGCCTTCCCTTTTTGTTTTTAAGGGGATCTCGTGTTGGACTATTTTATTTTAGCTTGCAGATGGTCTCATGACAGTTGACGCGGATCGGGAGCGGAAGCCATTTCTGAGAATTTATGCGGTTTGGAGCTTTCTCCATCTCATCATGAGGATTTACATCGTTTCAATATGTTGTGCGAGGGTGAATTACTACGCACATGACATAGGGCAGGTGATACGACATTGTCCAGCAGAATGCTACAGCGTAGATGTAAGTAAGGAGTCTTAATACTTCATCAAATGTGTTCATCTACACGCTCCAAGAACATTTTATAAATTGTGATGACCTCAGAAGACCTTGTATTTAAAGGTATCGCGACTCGACAAAAGAGTGACCAGTGGAAGAGATATTGGACTAACAGGACTCGGTTGTTTTACCGTAACTAAACCATTTATCCTGACCACAATTGGAGTGATATTCACCTTCGAAATTGTACTGCTTCAGGTTCACCCAAATGTAAATATGAACAACTTGAAATCGTGCACGGTGCCAATAAAATAAGAGTCAGACAGGGTCATGAGTACCAGAGGACATTTGGGCACACAGGCTTAGGATTTCGTTAGTAATTGCGAATAGATTTTCTTAATTTATTCCATGTTCTACGGTTTGAATGATATTATATGTTTCTTTGTAAGTCCACGTGGGCGTAAGTACAACATGAAAATTGAAAGCATTTGGCACTTTGTAATGACATTGGCTATTCGGGTTTTCCTCATGTCGGATTGAATCACTAAATAACAGTTATTTGAATATTTATAAAGTATCTTGACAAGATGGTTAATGGTAACCTGTGACAGACAACCTCTAATCACATTGTTTCAACAATAATCAGCGTGTAGTAATTACGCTTGCTTGACACTAGTAACGTGAATTAAAATGAGCTTTCTATTTTCTTTCAATATATTCTGACATCTGGTTCTGGTAGACTAAACATAAAAGGGTTCATTATATTTTCACATAATTTTACATTAGTTTATATGCACCATCATCATATTTACATTAGTCAAATTGCTGTACCAATTTTGGTTTGACATAAAATACACAAAAAGACAGTTTCAGGAAATTACATCACATTGAAATTAATAGCTTCTGATATTTCCATGTTCAGAGTTTCAAACTGGTGCTTTGCACTTCTTCTGGGTATTAGTTATTTTTCTCACATTCGTAAAAGTAATCTTCTCTTCAACACTTGCAACCATGAAGTGTTCACAAATAATTCCGAATAAAAATGGTGTCGACATTTTCCAAATCATTAAAAAACAAACCCCAGTCAGAGTACAAGATGAAAACGATTTATTTGCGAAAGCCCGAATGTTTTTCATCGTTGGAAGACTCATTGGCGTGGTCCCATTTTCCGGAGTATTTCGGAAATCATATACAAAAGTTAGCTTCGCGTAAGTGAATGGTTATTTTCATATTACTTTTCTTGTGTTCGCTTTTGATTAGTACAATAATATATTATATGTTACATTTTCTACAGACATTTGAGTTTAGCGTCTTTTGTCAGCATTACAATTATGGTGCTACTAGCATTGAACCTGTTGCTGGAATTCAGACAGGCAGTGCGAGTGCCGAAACGGAACGCTGTGGAGATCGCATCTGCTGTGAAATCTCCTGTATTTTACGGTTACGGATTGTTCGTGTAAGAAACATATTTGACCTTATTATCCAGCCAACGCGTCCAGTTTCAAAAATTGAAGGAGCAAATAATATATTTCATTCAATGTATTATAATTTAGCTACATCTACTTTTATGTCCGAGCAAGAAAGTTTTTGAACCTCTTCCACGTCTGGACGAAAGCAAGAACATTTTATTCGACTCCTGACAAGAACCTAACGAAAGATGTGCTATTGATAAGCTTCATCATACTAACGTCAGCCTTTCTCGAGAATGGAGTGTTGCATTTGAAATATTTCCAGACGTTTGACAATCTGAACGGTACGCACATTGTCTTTAAGGGATTTCAAAGTTTAAGTTATTTAATGGAGGTAATATTTATCTGCGAACTTGAATTTTGAGGGGATAATAAAGATGTTGTGATGATGGGATACAACGAGCAACTTGGACGGATCAATGAGCATTCATCAATTCTGGAAATTTACTACCGTCGATTGCACTACGATTGGTCAAGCGTTCTAGGCTACAAAGAGGTGTACGCAGTTCTCATATTCATGGCGAACAAATGGACCCTGTACAGTTGGAACTATATTGACCTCTTCATTGGGGTTTGTGGGAGGGCAATCTACTTCAGGTTTAAATGCTTGTATGAAGTTGCGAGGGACAAATTAACGAAGTCAAG
>JAQFZW010001398.1:0-27890 GCA_034687055.1 Heteromurus nitidus
ATTTAACGTAATGTATTTTTTGGCGACGACAGGGGGGGCTTAAGCCCCCCTAGCCCCTAGCTAAATCCGTCCTTGGTTACAGGATTGTGAAAACGAAGAACGTATTTATAATTGCATTATTGCATTGTTGGGGGTTCTCGATTCTACGCAAATAATATCCAAAGAAAACATTTTTATTATCCCTCAACATAAGAGCATCAAGTCGAACATGCTCAAAATCAATTTTTAATGAGTGGGCATTTAAAAACCATATCCGCCGACATTTATTGTATTGTGCTGACAATACCACATCGCAATTTTATATCATGCATACAATATTTTTTATTATCCTATCTCTTTTCTCTTGATCTCGAATCTCAATCTCGGCGCAATATGAATATGTAGCGAGTTCATTTCGGCATTGGCGAAGTGTGCACACATGAAATTCTCAACTTCTGCGTTTTATGCAATGCAAGCATAAGTAGATTTAGCTGACAATGAGCCAGCTGGCGTTCATTGCTCGTTGTCGTAACTCATATCATAACCCCTTCCTTTCCCTATGCCTGTAGAAAGAATCCCATTTTAAGTAGGAAGTAATAATGGTTGATAAGTATATGTACAATAGCATATTGTAATTTCGGGCTCGTTTGAAGAGATCCCCAAGGTCTTTGTGGTTATTCATGTACAAACAGAGTGTATAAACTTGAATAATATCCGCACGAGATTAAAAGCATAAAGGACATGCGTTAGTTAAATATAGCATAGCATCTCTCCGACCGAGGTCTATATGTGGTTGTAACGTTACTATATGGCAGCGATAAATAATGATGTTTCATTTTGCGACTGAAATCAGTCCAGTGACTGCGGGCGTGTTTGACCTGTCCATGTCGTCGCGAAATTTGGTGTTTCTTTGTCCACATTTCGTGTATTCAAATTCAAATGAACAACTAACAAACAATAAAAATGAACGACAAATGTTTGTGTTTGCTGGAGTAATCCTTGCAATGATGCTTCCCGTGAATGACAGTGATAATGGAAATGGAGCGAGTGATGTGAAATATTCATGTAATTTTGTAATATGCCTGTTCGGTCGGACGGTTTGGACAGAGAGAAATGAATTTTCTGTGGTATCATAAAGAACGTTTTTGCAAAGTGGCTGGAATTTGCAAGGAATGATTTTTATGATCTACTACATCTCTCACATGTTTTCCAACTAATTTGATTCTGGAGCTTCTAAAATGCTCCTTTTTGGGCTTTGTTGCAGATGTAATATGTAACACGCCTGATATAGTAGATCGTTTCCCGAAAAAATCCTCTGTGACCATAACTTTCTCAGAATATTAAGAAAGCAAATTTTGAAAGCTATCCTGTTCAAAGAAGAAAATATCCTGGGAAAGCTTAATAGGATTTGGATGCGAGAAACGGCTTTTATTCATCAGTTTAAATATACTATTTTATGTGAAAAGCTGTGTGCATTGCATGCATATATGCATTGCGTAAGTGTAGGTATAGGACTGTTGCATGTAGCGAGTGAACATTTTGTAATACAATAATACACGTACCAAGGACCTACGGTTATTTTGTAAATTATGAACACATCTATAATCTCCGGATGGAATGTCAAAAATATTAGTTTTCCGAAAATATCATAAATTGAGATTGAGACCAAATACAATTTCAAGATAAAAGCGTATTATGTTCAGCTAACGGAACAAATTTGGACAGCTATCACTTTTGAGCACATGTCGCACATACTAGATCAGTTTTTACACATGCTGCAATCTGCACTACGGGTTTACAGTAATCACTGTTTATCATTTGGTAGTTAAAAATAATGCCCACGTAGTGTTGATGACGTATAGTCATCATAAATGTGGGTTACATAATTGAGTAGTGCACAATATTTTGACTATTTTAAAGCTAAAATAAATTATTGAATTTTCGGTTTCGCACAATCATGGAGTTTACTATTTTCTTGTGTTTATAACTCACATTTAGTATAATAATTTCCTTTGTGTTTTATGTGTTTTAGGACTGAATTGCACATATTGTTTTCTTCAAGTTATGCCACAAATCACTGCTGCTCCACGGTTTTATATTAATGAGGAAGCTTCTCATCTCCACCTGCCTGCAAAAAAATCACCCATCATATCACATCTTGTCATGTAATCTCAACCTTCACCAGCGGCATCATCACCGGCAACACTGAATCAATTGTATCACTCGAGTAATTAAAATTTACCTGCTCACTTGCAGCACTTTCGCCTATTACCAGCACTTCAGTCAGTCAGCATGCAGCATCTGTAAAGTATAAAGCTTTTATTATCAAATGTAACGTGTGCTCAGTGCTATCTGTAAAAAAACCTATAAATATCCCTGAACTAAATTGTGTATGTAAAAATGTATGTGATGTGATGAGTATTGCGCAGATACGCCAAAAGCTATAAACTTGTTTGTCTATTGTACATGACACATGAAAGAGTATCAAATGAGCTGTGACTAAGAACCTTTATCGTTGTTTTGTGTGAAAACGTGTAAACACAACCTTTATCAAATCTGTGCCATGTAGGAGACATAGTAAAAGCCAAGCACTTGTCGTGGTAGAATTTGCACATTTTGTCGTGGATTGCGATGTGAGGAGTGCGGAGAACGGGGGACGGGAGATACATTTGTGCAATTTACTGAAAATTATTGTAAAACATTTCCGTAAATAGAGACGGTGAAAGTCGGTGATTTCTCCTTTTGTCATGCACTGCCACCAGTTATTCGTAACGTAACACACGTTGTTATTTGTCAAAATTGTATCAACTTTCCGTAATACTCTGGCTCAAGATTCTTGACTATTGCTTATTCGGAGGATGAGTGCAACTGTTGCAGTTTATAATTTTCCCTACTTGCGTGTTCGTCTTTGTTTAAAAACATGGACTATTTAAGTATTTAGAAAGAACCATTCAAAACATTTAGACAAAAAAGTTGCTCACACGCTCATAGTTTGTGTTTTTGAAGGCTAAATCACACACAAGGCAGAAATACGCGTTAAGTTTTATGGGTGGCACAGCACAACGCACCAAGCTTGTTCCACACTGCACAAGTGCACGTTTGTAGAAAACAAAGCCAAGCTGTATTTTCACATGTAATATGAAATGACTGAGCTGCACTCAACACCTCGCTGACCTAAATTACATGCTCTCTACACATACGTCAATTATTCACATGCCTGTGGAGAAACTACAAACAATTTTCATTCTATAAATCGTCTTTTCCAGTGAAAACACATCGCATTCGTGGATTTCGAAAGTATTACCGTTCCAGTGTCTAGAGTGAGAAGTGGGAGTGAAATCATATAGTGTCATTGCATGAGTCCCCTTACTGGGAGTATACCAAGTGAAATCAAAATGACACTATGGATTTTCAGTGACATTTCAGCTTTCTCCAATATAGTTTGATAAAGAAATCGGGAAAACAATGGAGAAAGTACCATTTAGTTGTCTCAGTCTCAAATATGTTTGCTCAAGCGTGCCAACGCATATTTTCTACTATGACTTTGTCGAGGTAAGTGGAACTCAACCTGCACCTCAATTTCTTTCCAGTTTACAGTTTTCTGATTCTTGCAAAAGTAAAACAGAATGCGTCAATCTTCATTCAATACACTGTGAAGAAGGCTTACACCTAAGGTGGCTAATTATGCGTTTTTGCATGTTAATTGGAATGGAACATGTAAAGTTGGTTGAGAGGAGTATTATCAAAATACAAATTATATCTATGAGCGTAGTATGCTCATGTTAATACTAATAAATCATAAATCAAAAATGAGTGTGGGATATACTAATTACTAAACTCTCCCCTACCATTTTCTTTCACCGTTGTAACATGTAACTTATGATTACAAAGTGTGTAAAAACGGTGATTTTATTTTTTTGAAAAAATTAGACATGGAGAGTGAGCCATTGGTGAACACCAAAAATAGTAGGACGATGAATTATACGTCAGAGGATGGATCTTCCATCCTTAGCCCCGGAGTGGAGCACGATAACCTCACATCTTCTGGAAATGATAAACCAGAAGAATCGGAGAAGTTCAATTATACCACCCTAGAAAGGTTCCATGAGGACGCCCTACAACAGGTACAAACCATCAAATTCACCACTCGCACTCACGTTTCTACTACGGGAAAGTGAAACGTGTGAAAGCAGTTCCAATTCACCAAACAAAATTGTTCGTTTCATTAATCACTGCAGTTAAATCCTTCTATTTTATAGGTTGGCCATGGAAAAATGCAAGTTATCATCTTCATCGTCTGCGGTCTTGTGATGACAGCCGACCTTGCAGAAATCTTGGCTTTGATTATGTCCTCAAAAAGTGCTCAATATGAGTTCTGCGTGGACGATTCTCAAAAATCATGGCTCGGTAAATACTTGCATATTTCCATAAAGAAAATCCTGAGAGGATGAAATGCTGCCAGGAATTAATGAACTTTAAATCTTTTAATTTAAATTTAAATAGTTGGAGTGACTCTTCTTGGAATGGGAATCGGGTCAATATTTTGGGGGAGTTTGGGAGATCGAGTGGGTCGTCGACGAGCAATGATTTACTGCCTCGGAGTTAGCTCCATATTTTCTGGCGCAAGTGTGACGATGCCTACTGAAGGAACCTTCCTAACTGCAAGGATCTTCAGCGGGTTTGGGTAAGTAAACAAACTGCAACCTTCATTAGACTTTCACCCAAAGTTGTCTCCCTTATTTCACTCTTATAAGCTCTTTGCATTTCTGCAAGAACTTTCTGAGGAATGCCTTTGGAATTACTTTCCCAAAGGTCACCAATGGCTTGTGACTATTATTTACTTTATTTATGACCTTGTCTGCGACCATGAATCAGCTCGACTTGTAATTATATGAATCTGGCATTTCGTTTTTATTAAATTTCTAGGGTTGGTGGCTGCATGCCTCTTGTGGTGACCTACTTTTCTGAATTTATCCAAGAAAAAAGGCGGAGAGTGGCCATAACCGTATTATTCCTATTCTGGCCATTGGGAGCGGCTTATGTTATCATGATATCGTGGTTTATTCTGCCATCCACTGGTAAGCTCCGAGCTTCACAAAAAAAAATCGGTAACACACCATTTTTGCGTGTTACATGCTTGCTCATGTAATTCATTTAGTAATTTTTTGCCTTCTTACATGAAACTATATAAAAAAGCCTATGTCTTGCCATTTGTGTGGCTTCCTGTGTCAGCACATGTTAATGCTTGTGCACTTTTTCACTTTCTAAAGGATTTCATTTGAGTGAGGAACTAAAGGAACATTTCAGTGCTTGGAGAAGATTACTTGTGGCGGCTCTTGCTCCAGGCCTTTTGAGCTTAATTGCCCTAATATTCATGCCTGAGGGCCCACTTAATTTAATGCAAAACGGACGGGATGCGGAATCTCTTAGTGTGTACAAGGTTAGGCTTCCACTTAAAAAGGCTTTTCAAGCTGACTCGAAACAATTTATTTCTCATGTTCTACAACGAAAATAGCTTTCCTAGAATTTGATGATAAATTCGGAGCATGTTGGAAAGTAAAAGCCGAATTCATCATGTTTTTTGCGTTCTGGCTTTTTTATAATCGAATCGTGTGTGTTTGTATAAAATTCCTTTGTTATTCAGACTTTCTACAAAAGCTAATTAATCGCATCTGGTTTTCTTTACAGTGCATTCATAAGCGGAACCGGGGCAGTGATGCCACTTTCTGCTTGTCAGAGATTGAAATTCCTTCCGTATATAGTGGTCCGCCAATTGCACCAAGAAGTGTACTTGGAGATCTCATTAGGGCGTTGGAAGCGGTATGCGTCATATACATTTATATGTTTGTACTTTTACAATTAGTCCTGGCTCGAAAGGGGAAAATGCATTCTTTTCTAACGTTCATGAAATAATTACTTACAGTTTTGGACTTCGTTTCTTTCGCTGTGGACTGAAAATCGTAGAAGACTTACTATTACTTTATCTCTTATTTGGCTCCTGGCCACGATGGGGTACGCAGTTATTTACATGGTTCTATTCCTATTTTCACTAGAACAATAATACATACTCAAATCAAACATTCCGTGATGGCATGAAACACTTTTAGTCGTTTATAGAATAGTCTAATTTAGTGTATATGGGATTGCCAATTTTGTAAACCTAAACTGATAATGTGCTAATGTGTTAATTTTAATGATTCCAGTCATGGAGCGTTATCGTCTTGGGTGATCTCGCACCAAGCTAAGCTAAGAGATTGGACATTTGACAAAGATGCCAAAATGTACGAGAAGCAAAGCTTAAACCATTCCAATATTAGTACAGACTTAGTTAATGTTCGCTATCATGATAGCAGTTTTGACGAATTTACCTTTTCAAATATGGTAAGCTTACATTTTCCGATATTATTTGAGTATTTGTATTTGATAACAAATCTGTTACTGATGACAAGTGTGTTTTGCAAATTTTCAGATCATGAATCATGTAAAATTTGAGAATTGTACATTTCAACGAGTAAACTTTACCAACGTAAAAGCATCATACGTATTATTCAAGAACTCTGATCTCAGCGAGTGCTTCTTTGTGGATACGAATGTTGGACGATCAAATTTCATAGACTCAACAGTGCAAAATATCACTTATGCAGGTATATTTGGGTCAAATGTATTCAATTTTTTAAATAAGGTGGTTAGCATTTGACGGATTCACGAATTAATTTCAACTCGATTAATTGTAACAATTCTAGGTCTCAATCCAGCGTGTCACCTCATTCCTGATTTCAGTATGTACTTAGGAAATGATATGATGGATGCAGGACTTCCAGTTCTGGGAATTTTCATAGGTTCCCTTATCTCGGTCGCGTTAATTGGGTTCTGCAGCCGGGCAAAGCTCATTTCACTGTTCCTCGTGTCCGCCTCACTCATCTGCATTGGACTCGCAATTTGGAAGTACGATCCGATCTGGGCATTGGTGGGACATGCCATTATCAGTGTGCTAGTCGCGGGCATGTGGAGCATGCTTGTTACAGTTATTGATAAGTATCCGTTCTGGACACGGTATGTTGAACCAAACTCATCTCTGAATATTTTTTTGTAGCGGAATGTGGAATTTACATGTGCTGTGATAATAATAATTCTATAATTCTTTTGCAGGAGTGGAGCATTGGGTCTCTCATTGTCTGGTGGACGAATTGGGTCTTTCTTTGGCGTCGCTCTGTTCGGTACCACTCTCAGTGGTATAGTGGTTCCCGTTTTCTCGTCTATTTTTCTAGTCTTTGCGTCTTGCATTGCCCTCAGAAGCACATTTTAGCTCAGAGACTGCGATCATCTTGTGTTAAAATAATTCCACTAAGTTTGCCAACCCAGCTTAAACTCAGATAAAGTATATCTGTGAGGATAGATTTTGTATTAAGTTGACATGTTAGAAGTATAGTGTGACAAGACATTCGTATTTCGAATACAGGACAAAGATTTGTATGATTTTCTTCGTAGACAATTCGATTGTATGCATGCGCCGTTAGACAGGAGGTCAATTTAATCTCACTTCGCTGGATACAATTTTCTTTAATGATGTCCTTTTCCGTAGTTGGAAAGCTCACCCGTACAAATTCAAAATGAATCTTTTTCCAAATAATTCTCTGTACTGAAGCCACTTGATAATCAATGTACGTAAATACTTATCACCAAAACGTCACCTCTTCTTAGCACTCCCTCTCACTCTTTCAGTGTGTAAGAAGCATATTATACCCCATCCCTATACATCACGATCCCGCCGATTCTAGTAACTTTTGATCAGAATGCGCTACAGTCTTTTTAAACCGATATTATATCACGATGCTGATGCTTCTGGGTTCCCTTCTAACGGTAAACTGTGTGCCGTAGTGAAAAAGAATACATACTGTCTATTTGCAATATAATCTCTAATTAGAAACCATCTACAATCGTGTTGTAAAATTGAAATGTATATATGTATATTTAGAATTTTGTGATAAACTTTCTTCCTCGTGAAGAAGTAAATAAGTAAAAAAGCAAAGAGCAGACGAAGATGTTCATACTCACGTTCATCAACAAGTTACTCAGCATACGTGTACGAAATCCCTGATAAGTTAGGTACAGGTTACTGCTCGATCTTCCTTGGACAGTTTTTCTGAACTTAGAAATTAGAATACAATACTATAATATTGTTAAACACAACTCAAAAGCAGAAACCGAAAGAACTTCCACGTCAAGTTTTCGTTACAAATTTTGCCTAGTTTACCCAATAGGTTAACTGCATTTACCCAGTTTTTTATATATACAATTTTGTTAATGCTACTAGATAAAAATGCACCTTAACTTAACCTTAGATAATACAAAGTTGTTGGAATATACTTCTTTGAGAAATATACCTTTCTATATTACCACCACAATACAAGTTTCTACTTTGTTTGTACCTTCATTGGCACGATGTCATTAATTGTCCAGCCGAGTATTGGATTACGATATCATTTTATACAGATATTCTCCACGCATTGTTGGATGCAGTTAATTATGCAATTCTCGAGTACAATCGTTGTAAAAGCTCGTGAAAACATCTTCGCCCATATTTCTTGGAAATTGGAACCCTTACCCTAAACGCATGTGCCAATGGTCCCTCACGCTATTATGACTTGTGAGGTGACGCTCTCTTTTTCTTACAGGAACCGTTACGGACAAAGACAAAGGCTAAGATTTTTTATACGCGTCTTCGTCTTTGACTGTGACAGTGCTGGAGTGAGGAGTGGAGTGGATGTATAGGATACACCATGCCAGGGCGTGTATAATATTATGTATATATGAATATCCGGATCCTCAAACTGATCTAGGACCACATTAAACATGATCTTGATCTTACCCACACCCACCATCACCCTTGCTCAATTACAACCAGGATAGCTGGCCTTGTCATCAGTTAACGAATGTATCGTCAATCGTCACCAACTTGTATGCATTGTGTCATTGCGTCATTCCTGGAAGCATAAATTCCGGTAATGTACATTGCGAAAAGTACATAAGCACTAGCGTATTTATCATGAATTCAGACAAGCTAAGAAACAGCAAACAACACAAACTTAACCCTTTATTGTACCCTGGTAAAACGTATATACGCGCATATAAATATGAGCAATGCATATATTCACTTAATTTACGTTAACCCAATTTTAATTAAAATGGGATTATTTTTTGCAAATATCGGATTAAAATTAAAAGCATGTACATAAGAAAAGCCAAAGAAGCTAGCATAATATTCCATGTCGTAAGATTGGAAACTTTTACCTGGAATCATTCACTAATATCGTCAATTAACAATTCGTATAAAAATGAACTTTCCAAAATTATGTTTACTTTTCATGCGAAAATATAAACATTCGTTATCTTAACTCTCGCTAAATGACAATAGGGGTATAATAATTAACTGAAGGTGATGAAGCATATCAAATTTTCCCCATTGTTTTGAACTTTCGTGTTTCCGAAGAATGGGAAGCGAGAGGTCAAATTAAATCATTTGTTTACCGAATGACGAAAAAGCGATTGTGTTCTTCATTCCAAGCTTAATGGGATGGTTTTCCTTGAATTGTCGAGTTTCACATTTTTACGTATTGTTTTACATGAATGTGTAATTATAATGTAATAAAATTTAAGGTGAAAGTTGTGGACTTTATTTAATGGGAAATGATGAAATTTGGAAGTCTTGTGCTCTACATTGACTTGTTCAAATTACATCAGAATTGCAGAATTACACAGAAAAACTTGGGATTTATTTAAGGTGTAAGGCGAAGTTTTAAGAAAGAATAGTTAAATTTTTATTTTTTATGCATACGATAAATTACTTTAAAAGGCAGCATTTAAGTCCATATTTTATATTTTCTTAATTTTCTGCGCAAAACAGGCAAGGTGGAAGGTTAAAAAACATTAAAGATATACTTTTCCGTTCCTTAAATTTGCGACCTCTGACCCTATGAATTCATCGTACATTTTGGAGCCTCCGGTTAGCACGCCTGCCCAACACGATGGAGTTGAAGAAAGCTATTCCCAATTCCCACCGCACTCACCTCATCTTCGGTGTATGCTTTTGGATATTGTTGTAAGTTTTCAATTAATTTAATTATGATGACGTGGCAATGGCATATGGGCATAGCATGAACAATGGGAAAGTTGTTATGCGCATATGGAAAAATAATTTGGCATCTTTTTGTTGTAAATTATACCAGGACATCTTGGATGGAGCTTCGGAAGAAGGCCTACTGCAGGACTCCTTGGACGATGGTTCCACTTCCTGGAATGACTCATCACCGTATATATCCTGTGGAGATTATTTGGACACCTTTCCATCAAATGACCGGCTCACCTCTGAAAGATTGCATTCCAGCGAACCATACGAATCCCAATATGACCATGCTGATAATTCTGCTCCTGTTGATGAAGAGAAAATTGGCGCACATCAAATTTCTGAAGGTTCTCTGGAATGCGTAAAGGCCATCAATGAAACAATCCAGGGAACGTACAGGCTCTCCTATAGACCACCATTGTTACAGAGTCCGCTGATGTTCTGGACGGAATCTGATTTTGGTCTCATTAAGGAATTCGTGCGACTTGTCCCCGCATCTTTTACGCATATTAATAAGCTGCAAATGGCAGAAGCACCTGAATCGTCAAATGGTTTGATTTTTTTGAATATGATACCAAACATTTTTTTGACAAAGTATCAACTGGATTTTGTCTACATGTTTATTTTTTCCTTGCAGAAAAGTACTTGGAATTAGTGGAAGAAGTGAGAAAGTCGTTAGCAATTTTGAGTTCTGCTAGTACTGGATCTAGGTTTAGTGGCGATGAGACTGCTTCGGAAGGAAAAAACCCGAATGTTGTTAACTGTGGTGAGCTTGCCCTTATAACGTTATACATTTTTTAAATTATGCTTTCAGTATTTACACTAATTTCCATTTGCAACGAACTTACCACGTAACCTGCGCTTTTTTGTAATAGTGAAAATTCTATTTCCGAAGGAGTGCGTCAGGAATATTCATCAGCCTGAAAGCAACCCTCAGACAAACGTTCCGTACGCAACGAGTCCAACCCGCGCACCCCCTGGATTTTGTACTCCCCCAACTCTACTTCACCCAAATCTTGCTTTCGAAACAAGGCCCAGCTTTCACGATCCCGGTTTTCAAATGCAAGGAGCAGGATTCACCCCGTCATCTCCCAGCCCAAGCAGTATGAATATGATGTTTGTCCCAGAGTCTGGACAGTCTTATCACCGTCGGACTAAGGCACAATCTAAGCACCGAAATGTTCCGTCTGTGTGCATGAGTGGAGGCTACCAGAATCCATTGCAAACAACTAATTCTGTACCTTCCGAATCTGCACAAGTACCTTTGTACCTAGAAAAAGCATCGAAGGCAGGTCCTTCACTCCGCTTGAAATCATCAAGACCCAAAAAAGCGTCCGAAGCTTCCGATATTTCAAATGTTTTACAAAATTTCCGCACTCCTTCACGGACTGGAAGTGGAACGCAAATTTCACCTATTCGCCATCTGAGGCCGCCCATACAAGTGGGATTGGACAAAAAGGACCTAATAGCGTTGGAGCGTTCTTCAAGACCTCTGCTGACAGAAGACAATAAAGAACTGCAGGGTTAGAATTAGGGTTCTTAAGATGCTAAGAATTTGTAATGCAGTTTAATTTCAATTTGGCACTGAAGATACTTAGTGTTCTTAAAATTTATTTTAACGTGTTTTAAGGTAGCTAATGAATACATGAATTTGCGAATACAGGATGTGAACAAGAAGATTTTTTCCATTGGATTCAAATTTTCATGCAGCGTTGGAACTTGGATGCAAAGCAATGCTTCTGGTGGGTCCTTTGTCTAGCCTTATCCCTAACTATTGTATTGCTGTATTTGCAGTGCCCGATGAAGACCAATAAAACATCTGGCAGCTGTGAGGAACAGTGAAGATGATACGGGCACTGGAAGTTTCATTTTTTAAATCGCAACTGCGACCGTTTTTCCCAATATGGTAACCTATCATAATACTAATTGAGTTCAGGCCATCTATACAGAAAATATTATTGTGCGTGTTCAACAAAATGTATCCAAGTTTATAGAATTTGATTTTAATTACCGATCCGATTTAAAATCCGAGCATGTTATTAAAATAATATTGATGTTACGAAGAAGATAATTGAGAATTAAGATACTGTACAAACATATCTCCAGGCTCCCCTTTTATACTGCTAGTTTTTGATAATGTAATGAACTGTCGTTTTAGCTTATTCAACTGATTAATAGTAGGAACTTCCTCCACATGTATAGCCCTACTGGAGAAGGGAACTTTTATTTCACGGTTCTCCTCATCCGTTTCCTCTTTACTAGCTGCGACTATTGCCTAAATTGAAAGAAGAGTAATTAAGCTAATTTTCTGAATTCATGATGTAGGATAAATGAGCTAGAGCTAGGTAGAATTGGTCTACAAAATTTTGGAACTAAAGAACTACTACATACCTGTATAATTTCCGATGTAACTTTTTCCATTGTTCCCAGGTAGTTAGATTCTGAAACAGGACTCTGCAGAGAAATCCAGAAATACTGTTATTAGCATAATATATCCTTTTCATCTAGAATTGGATTTTTTGGTGTATGATTTATTGTGAAAATACGACAAAACTATTTTATAAAGTGTACGGAATGTCATTTTGTAAAAATAAACCCAATGATAACATGATAACTTTAAAAACTTACACTTTCTGTTGACATGTTTTTCTTGGGCACTTTGTTGAAAAATAAAGACGTATAAATCCCTTCCAAGTCCAACTCTTCGTCGCCGAGCACAGAGAAAAAGGGACTGTCCCACCTATTGCGGGGATCTGGCGTCTCGAATCGTTGTACTAGGTGATCGAAAACCTCCCTGTGTTTAAAGTAACGAAACACCACGAAAATATTCAGAGCAAAGTTCATCCCAAAAGTAACAAAAATTGACAATTAAACTGCAAAATTTTGCAGTTATAGCCATACCGGGTATATTTGTCAGTATCAGATCGTCCTATATTCCATTCCCACGCGTGGTCAACTGAAACATCACAATGAACTGTAACTTGTCTTGTAGGAACTGCTTTTGATATACAAAACAATTCATAGCGGTATCCTGAAATGCAGCCAAAATGCTTTTAGAATGATTTTACAGTTCTCTTTGGATTATTATCATAACTGATCCACTTCAAGCCTCAATGAAATTAAAATAAAATATGGATGTATAGCTGTCATTCATACCTTTAATGTAGTTTAGCGAATCAACAATAACAATGCTATCCTTTGTGAGTAGTCTGCAATTCAAAATATATCCAACATTAATTACAAATCAAACATAGTACATCCACGTCTCTCTCCAAAACTAGCCCCTCTAAAAAACGTTCATTGATCTTGATAACTCCTTCTAAGTGCCGATGCCGTGTGCTGTGATATGAGAAATTAAAAATTAAATCAAATTCAATGTTAAAATCTTACCTTTGGGACTCGGATTTCACTTTCGCCCGAAGCTCTTTCTCCTTCCGTGAATCTATATAAAAGTATATAAACAATGAACAATTTAATGAACTAAAGTAATAAAATGCAGTTGAGTTATGTTTTTTCGCATTAAATGACAATAAGCTCACCATCCAAAATCTCATTTTTCTCTCCTCGAAAGTTATCCTCTTCTCGTACAACATGAACTTCTTTCCCTTGAGTTGTTTGCAAATATTCTGCAAGCTTTCTCGCCCAACACGATTTCCCACTAGATGGGTAACCACACATCACTACTAACGGCATTTTCAGTGGATATATCGCCGTACATCTGCTGGAATCGAAATCCTGAACCTCCAACCTCCGCTTCCAAGTTCCAGAACACAATTTCCACTTCCAACCCCACTACTGTAAAGTGCTAAACTACAAGAAATGTGCCGAGGAGGAACGACAGTGTAAATTAACAAATATACAACAGACAGAGACCTAATTACTAATAACACTTCAACATTTACAGAGGTCGTCAGCAGTTAAAACTTTCTCTTGTCGCCTGTGAAAATTAAAATCGTGTAAGCTATACTTTTACAAAGCGATCTCGTGTTTACATTCAACATGTTTGAGTTGCGGCATATGTGCCATGTGGGTTCGGTACGTGTTTTGTGTATGTCGCTCTCTGTGAGTGTGCTCCGTACAAATTCATAACAAAAAATAGTGTATACCCTATCCATATGCATGCATTTCATGTCACATGTCAAATCACAAAATATCGCATCGGATTGATTCAATGCAACGCGGAACTTTAGATAAGGCCGATACCGAAGCAGAAGTCAACAAAAAAGTGCATTTAATTCACAATCAATTGTCAGTTGTCAGTCTTGAGTCTTGTCAGTTTCAAGATAAGACGCAAGTTGTTCAATCGAATTTAAGAATTTAACGCAAAGTAGAAAGTTGAGGTTATCTGCTTTTGAAAGGTTGCTTTTGCTTTTTGCATTGCGTAATGAGGAGTTGTTTGGAGTAGAGTCAGTAGCGAGGTTAATTTATAATTGGATAGGATAATACTTAGTGCTTATTACTGAGACGTGAGACCAGACCAGTGATCAGTACTCTTCATTATCATCAGCAGTTGTTTTTTTGTTAGGTCATCAGATTCACTCACGAATTCATTCACGATCAAACTTGACTTTTATAAACAAAAAAGCTAAATATAGCAGCACATCAGAGAACCGAAACCGAGTGGGGAAGTGCATGGAAAGATGTGGCTAAAAAAGTTAAAGGAAGTGATTCCAGCTGCTCTTGTATTGGTATGTCCCTGTGGGAGGCGTCTCAATGCATTCAGCACATACACTCACAAAGCTGGAGTAGCTGGTCCACATTCCGTCAAAGCATTTGGAGCGAAAGAGCAACAAAGAGAGAATGCCGGGTGCAGCTGTAGCAGCTCATTGTCTTCTCACAACTTTCCTTTGACAGCTTACCTCGCTTATGGCACTCATCCCGCGTTCAAGACTTCTTTCACTTCTTTGTCACTCTTCCGAAGGTACAAAAGAAGGAATATTTCCTTGCCTCTGCCAAGATTCTTGAGTGATCAGTTTGTGGAGAACCTCGTCAGTGGAAAGAAGCTAGCTCAAGTAACTCCAGAAGAAGAAGAAAATCGTTTAGGAAACTTTGAATCCGAAGGTGCTATGCCCTCCACAGCTGAATTGAAACAAGAGGAAGTTCAAGTAGCTGCTGCAGCATCCTCCCCCGCTAAAAGGAAGGTAACTTCACCTTTAAAATCGCCGGAAAGAAAGGTTTTGAAGCAGGAAGATAAGGAGAACGAAGAGATGCCTTCCTCAGTGCCATCATCTCCCTTGAAGGAGGCTACCACCACCGTTGGAACCGGAAGTCCAAAGAAGAATGTTCAACGGGAAATTTCGTTTGGGGAGAAAGTCGTGGCTAAACTCCAGTTTGCGAAATTAAGCGATAAAGCGTATGCGCCCACTAAAGGGTCGGAACAAGCGGCTGGATTTGACTTGAAAAGGTAATTCCTTGTAATTAAAATACAAAACTTGTAGAAAAGTTTAAATATGCTATGCTCAAAAATATTTTATCGATATAATATAATGTGTTGCAATTGCAGTGCTTACGAGTACACTGTGCCAAAACGAGGATCCTGCTTGGTCAAGACGGACATTCAAGTTAAAGTACCTGAAGGAACCTATGGCCGTGTAGCACCTCGCTCGGGGTTGGCCCTAAAGAATAAAATCGATGTTGGAGGTGAGTGCGATGTGGAGTGGATGTAGAAATAGTGCAGATAATTTACTTTTGCTAATTGCTTGCGTACTTTCTTCTTGATAAATATATCATTTTTATAATAATGTGGAACTTTATCCTTAACTTAATTTCTAGCGGGAGTCATTGATCGTGATTACAGAGGTAATGTAGGTGTGATATTGTTCAATCTGAGCGACGAGGATTTCCAAGTTTCGCCAGGTGACCGAGTTGCTCAACTAATCTGCGAGAAAATCGAGTACCCTGAGGTTGAGGAACTTAAGGTAGTGATACTAATTATAGTAGTACTACTTTCTAAATATGATAAGCAGCCAGCAGTATCATGCGTATATAGAATAGAGTTTTCATATACGTGATACGACTGTAACTAAACTCTTCAACCACGTAAAAGTTTGTAATTTCTTTCTTTCAGAACTTGGATGAAACTGATCGCGGCGAAGGAGGATTCGGTTCAACTGGAGTGAAATCTCAGTAGTCATAAATAGTACGTAGTCTCTTCTACTCTAAAACACTCAATTCAAAAACCACCTTGTACATCAGTGACAAAGTCACACTTCACAAATCTATCAGTTGCCAGTCAGTATGCATTTTCGTGTCCGATATTTTTACAGATGACAGAATAATAATAATTACTAAATTAATTTTAATTTAATTCGAATACAAAGTGACTTAAGGGTACATTTTAATGGAGGCTAAGGCTACTAAATGAATTTGATTAGAAGCACAAGTATTAATGATGTAATATATTGAATTGTAAACATGTATGCCTTGTACCTGCCCTTCCTTCCGTGGTTCCAGTTCTTTGTAAACTGATTTAGAAATAAAATAAAAGTAGCAAATTGAACTTTTTGATAAATTTTAAATAATAATAGCTTTGGATGAGTGAGATATATTACTTTCATAATTGCAAATTAGCTTTAAATTAGCTTTTACACTATTTATTAATTGCATAACGTGTAATAGTTCTGTTTTACATGCGTTGCTAGCATATCAAACTCAAGGTTTGGAAATAATAGCTGAAGATTGTGGACAACAGAAAAATTCGTAAAATGCAGGACACTTTATTATTCTATTACACAAAACGAAATATTCCAAATTCACATTTTCTAATCATACCAAAATTACATTTTCAAATCTCAAATCATACGAGTATATCAAATCACTAAACACGAAACTATCTGCCTGATTTTAACTAATTCATTACACATCTTTTAATGAAGTAAAGTGTGATTGCAGTGTCCTTCCTAGGCGGTAACTTGTGGCTCTGCCTCTGGCGCGTCACCGTCCGTGATTTCCTTCAACCAAAATCAACATTAAAAATTTAAAAATCAAGAAAGGATAGAATGATCAAGTTCGACGGCTCAGTAGTAGTAGTATTTCGTAAATTAAGTAAAAATATACCTTCGCGATCTCGCCCGTTTTGGTAGACTCTACCTGATCGACTTTATCGGCTGAAACAGACCCTTCATTCTCATCCGCTAGATCTGTCAGACACATTGCAATAAAGATGAAAGATTATACATTTAAATTTAAAATATGAAACTTGTCATTTTGTTATCAATCGTAACTGAAACTAACATATCTAGAAATGATAAGGCTTGCCTATGGCTTGGCTTCATCTCATTCATCATTAGTTATTTACCTGCTGCGGGTTGAACGGTTTCTTTACCGTTTTCATCAGGAACAGCTTCGTCCACGTCGGTACTTTCTTCATTGGTTCCTTCGCCAGCAGTCTCCTCCTCCTTGTTGTCATTTTCCTGAGCTGTTGCTTCTGCATCTCCTTTGTCTTCCTCTTCCTTCTTGAGCTGCTTCTTCATTGGGGAAGCAATACTCGACTCCTCCACTTTACGCTTAGAAGGCGAGGAAGCCTTCTCATCGACGGTTTCAATCTTCTCCTCCATTGTTGGGAGCATGGTTTTGTCGTCAACACTTGCCATGTCGAATTTCTAAAACAAATTCACAATCGTATGAACAAAATGGTTACTCATTTTCAACTTTACTGTTGATATATTGCAACTACGATTAAAAATATACATTCAACATCGAACACTTAATCTGCCTGATGCACGAACGGACGACTGAATATTTGACATATTAAACATTTAACGAATGATTCACTCGTCTCGCTCACCTACCCTTTAAGTTAACTGCCAAATACGCCTTCAAAGCTCAAACTTACCCAAGCCCGTTTAAATTAATCAAGTATTTAACCATTTAAACTCGACCTGCACAAGTCACTAGTGCCCACCATATCTCACAATATATATTATCGAAAACAGCTTAAAATTAAATAAAAACGAATATCAAATGTTGATTAAATAACTTACCTCTTTCGTCCCGAACTTCAACGTCTCCAACAATTATTGGTTTCGAATTCAGTTATTTAAATAGTGGTCACTTATATAACAGAACAACAAGAATCTTTTAACAAAGATAATAGTTTTTGTCCAATTCACGAAATTTTCCTGTCGTCGCTCGCAAAAACAAGAAAATTCATGAACTATTCCAGAGCAAAAGAAGCCAAAAGTGCGTTCCGTTGTCCGTCTTACGAAATGCCGCCTCGACAAAAAGGACGATTTGTCCGGATTATGTATGATCATTGATCATGATGCATTGGATCGAGTCACTAGGCATACTCATTTGCATATTTATCAACAGCAAATGTAATAATATCAATGTGCGTCCGAAACGTTTTTGGATCTTATGTATATCCGTTGTCTTTAAAAAAAGTACACTTCACAAATGCAAGGCTAATTAACTTTTTTAATGCACCTATTTGGCCATGCAGAGGAGGTTAGATGATAGATTTAATAACTTAAATTATAGAAGGAATTAGGGAATTATGAAAGTTATCTCCTTCATGAAACACATACAAAATTGCATGGACATTGGAAATATGCGATGAGATGATAAGATTTTCGTGGTTTTACTAATATTGTAATTAATTTTAATTAATAGTAGGCAATATATATGATCATACCAAAATTTTGTGCTCTGTCCTTCAGTTAATTTTTCTGGTGCATTTGGTAGACTGTTAATTATGGGTTTGCTGGCTTGCGTCCGGTAATATTTTTTACATTTTTTATTATTGAATTTCATTTGTTCATAACGTAGTCGAAAGAGATGCATTTCATAAATACGAAATCATAATTAATAATAAACCCAGGCAAAGACAATACAATTCACATAAGTAGGTAATTGGTGTGTTTGTAGTAGCATACAACAAAATATACATGAATGAGTCCATACTAATTAAAATGGAAGTGCCATATTTAGTAACAGATATGAAATGTGCATACATAAACACTGCTAAATGCTAATAACTAGCCGAGATCATAATTTATGTATAATTCTACAAAATAGTTAAAAGTATGTGTATATGAGCAACTTTTCGAATTGTTTCGAAGTTCGTCAATTCAATCCAGTTACGAATTTTAAAAGTAATATTATACAGGTTTAACCAATATAACGGCTACGCTTTCACTAAATATTAAATTGCATTCAAAATTTACAACTTATCCTTGTTTCAGAAGTGATCAATATAAGATACATAAAATATGGACGTGATAATGTGAGATCATGAAACCAATTAAATTAATGTACAGATTACTATGCATGTTTGGAGAAAGCTGACTTTCATCACATCACTTTCACCTTAAATAAAACCTCCCATTACCAACGAAGGAAAAGTTGGTCAAGGTTGGTCATCAAAAAAATTATCGAAATTAAGTTAGGATTGTGAATGTGTGTGATAATTTAATAAAACATAAAAGCTGGGAAGTTAAAAATCTCTTGGAAATTAAAAGGCTACAGCAGAGAACAGCTCGTTGTATGTGGCAGTACGTCGCTGACTACAACAAAATTAACTGAACGCTACACTATATTCTTAGGGTAAATACTGTATTGTACAGTTTACAAATTCATTTTTTATTTCAAGTCAGTCCTAAATTGGTTTCATGAACTGAATGTATTTTATCTTAAATGTAGCGGCACGTACCTAGACAGGTTCGATGCTTTCTCCTACAATCCTAAGGTTTAAATGCATCCCTTTCCTTTCCTAACTTTCTCTAACTTTCTATACAGTAATCGTTCACAACTCTTTGATTTGCATAAATCTGTCACGCTAATTATATCAGAAGATTTCTTTTGATTTATGTCACTCTTTTTGTTAACCACGTTAACCCTCTTCATCACCTTTAAGAGTCATTGTCGAGTGTTCCATATTGTTGTTGCGCTGTAATAGTAAATGCGATTTTCTCAAAGAAAATTATGATATCTTCTCCATTAAAATGTACTAATACTAATTGTGTAATACTAGTTCACAAATGAACATTTCCCATATTCACTCAACCCTCGCAAAAATTGGTTCGTTACTACTTCCCTGTTTCCATTTGACCACACGTAAAAGTATATATCACTAAAATCATTTAACACCTCTCACCTGTACTCATCGTTGTTCCTCTGAACTATGTCCTACTTTTGGCTTCTAAATATGCGCACGCGTTACCTTGTAGTAACTAATTTTAGACACGCGCACATTGTATGATTTTTGTCTAAAGTATAGTTTCCTTAAAATATTTGTCATCAAAATACTACTATGACTTTTAAGTATATTTTTATACTTACTATGTATAACGGTATAATATAACGCTCTCTCCGACCAGGGAGTGAGACCAGTTTTTTACGCACTTAAATTGCATATATGGTTTTAGTTTTTCTGTAAATCTGCACAAGTTCAAAAGAAAGAGAAACTCATATTCGAAACAGCGAAAGAATATAGTTCTTTATGTATTGCATTATGTATATCAGTTGTGATCATTCGCTTTTTAAATACATAATTAGTTTAGTATGATAGGCATACATACACAGTCCTGTCATTTTTCATGTTCAAGAATAAGGTGTTCCTTCCGAGCAGAAGAGACGTGAGAATTTTTTTATGACTTTAGCAGCCCTGGTACTAGACCAGTGTTTGGTGCTGGCTCTTTCACCAAGTGCCTAATTTCTTGAAATTTTGGGTTCTCCTTATCCCCTAGCATCTTGAATATAACTGTTTCGCTAGTTGTCACGAAGCATCCAATTTGTCGTAATCGCTGAGAGAAAGAGAGAAAAATAGTAATTAATATTTTACACATGTACATCTGTAATTCTTTGTGGCTTGAACTTTCTCCAGCTTACCTCAAGAGCAAGTAGCCGATCCGCTTGGTTTCTGGACGTGCTTGCGTCAGCGATTATGTGCACTTTTAAGTTCCTTGAAAGAAGTTCAATTGCTGTTTGTTCGACGCATATATGAGTCTGTGGGAGAAAAAAGTAGGAAGTCACAATAGTATGTTAATGCATAATTCATCAATCACAGAGAAAATTATCTGTAGAAAAAGATCCTCATACCTCAATTCCAAACAACACGATGCTTTCTAAGATCCCATCACAGAGAGAATGCAAAAGTCTATCAACTTCGGGAACAATCATACTGAACCTTGTCTTCGGAATCACAAGTAGAGCTTTGCTTATATCGATGTCCGCTACTGTCTTTCCTAATTGTCGGGGATATTGCTCCGTCACAATTAACGGGATTCCCATTACTTTTGACACTTCGACCTGAAATTAAAGAGCATAATGTAATATTCATTGTGTTTGTTATGTCTACATCGATTAATGCTTGAATCAATACTATCTTTGTGAGAGCAAGCCTGCAAGCCTTTAATAAGTAGATACATGCATGTACTTCCTGCAAGTATACTATAGACTCTCGAGTCTAGATCCTTATCGACTTGAATTAAAATTCAAGTCATCTTTGGTGTAGGAGGGCTATTTCGTACTCCACACCGCGTACTAATTAACTTACCCCTTACTTTTAAATTGCACATTGTATACTTTACTAATTCTTATAAAAGGTATCACCAGCACGTAACAGTATCGCTGGTCTAGGGTAATTAAGCTATTCATATTCTCGTCAGA
The DNA here is from genome assembly GCA_034687055.1 of Heteromurus nitidus. Classification (NCBI taxonomy): domain Eukaryota; kingdom Metazoa; phylum Arthropoda; class Collembola; order Entomobryomorpha; family Entomobryidae; genus Heteromurus; species Heteromurus nitidus. Next base: position 21,713 of record JAQFZW010001398.1, read on the forward strand.
CTTTCTCTTTGAGATAGCCACAGGATGGGAAAGCTAATTACCGGAACAAGTATTTCACGTTCCCTTTGATAAAAAGAACCTTCGAATATCCATTCTAAAATACTTGCTGCGGTATTAAATGAATATCAATGGACCTTAGTTTACAATTTTAACTATTGTAAAGTAGCCATAAATGAGATGTGGTTCATATATGAATTTTCGTATTTCGTATAGAGCTTTAAAGGGCTTTCTTAGAATTACTTACAACGTAAAAAATATGTACCCTTTGCAAACTAAGCTTAAATGAATGCCAAATTTTAAATGCAATGTTCAGCTATGGACTGCATCACTATTTAGTTTGTAAACATTTGAAAGGACATCCAGAATATTTGAGAGCTTTTCCTTGTCCCATTCCTACGTGTAAACAGCTCACATATTTTCAGTTCCAACAATCGGCCTTGTGGTCTCAATGACTATTAAAACTCTTAAATCTACAAATTACATTTCCTGTCATGTTCTATCTGAATAAGCAAACTAATTCCCAAGTACATTTCCATTTGTTCAACTTCTCACTCGGAGGAGAATCGTGTTGGGACGTTGGGAGCAATCTTCAAATGAAATGGGCAACGGGAAGCGGAGAAAGTCAAGCGTGAAATGACATAACGCGTAACGTTTCCCCAAGAAAGACGTGCGTTAGAGCAATCTGCTGAACCGGTATGCATAATAACGATAGCTTCCCTTGCCCCGGTGGAGTTTTAAAACAAAAATATAATCCCTACATTCGAGGCAGGAGCACGCCTTTTGTCATTCAAGTCTTGTACAATAAATAGTGTAATAAGATAATAGGCAAATCTAGTTACGTGTTCACTCATTCGTGTTAATTGAATTTGGAGAAGCAGTGCAAAAACAGTCACAAAGATATAAAAAAATAATACATATTTATTTATATCCAAGAACTCGAAATGCGCAATAGGGATTTGCACTTGATTACATCCTTCACAAGTTGCGTTGAGTTTAATACGGATCAATTTAAAGGATTGACAAAAAATAAAAGAAATACGTGCACACGAAGGAGAAAATCATGCTTTCGTATGAGTACGTGCACGCGTTCAAGCGTGTACCTAATCAATGTGTACTTTTCTGCAGTTTTATGATAAAATATTCTTGTATTCAAGTGTGATATGTCGACAGACATTGATTCCCTAAACTCCACAGAGGTAGAACATGATTTGGTTGAAAATGGCTCTTCGTCTGAATAATAAAGATCCACTTTCACTCCTCCGTAGAAATCATGAAATGCAGCCGCAAAACCAGAGATCGTATCTTCGTATCACATTACTTTTGAAATGCCAAATACAATACATATTTACAGTCTGAGATGATGGAAATGTATGTGGAATAACACGAACTTTTCCCAGGACTTGACGTGTTTGGAATATCAACTTCGCAATTGCATATTTATTCCCTGACTGGTTATACTGTGTCATAATGTGACAGAAATTGTCAAATGCCATCAAAATGACGAAGGTTCGGGATAATCATGTATTCAGGCCAGTTTTTTGGGTAATAAGGATAGATTACCCGTGAAATGTGTATTCTCCGTAGCCTGTAGGCATATCGTGTTTGAAAATCAGTCTAAAATTGATGCAATGGAGCATTCTTGATCCGCGTACCCATTGAGATCCGGATTGCGATAATGGAAACTGATAAGAAGATAGGAAGATAAATCTAGAATAAGAAAGGTTGTAGACATTTATAAACGGTGTGACTTATTCGTACGTGACGCTCACTTACAAAGCATGTGACCCGCAATGTCAATCCTAATCTCGTTCACATCGCAAACGGGCAAATGTCCGTGGTACATGTTTAATTTTAGACAGCTTGGCTTGTCTCATTAAACACTGCTGCTGCTGGTCTGGTTTGCCACACAAAATAGCGTATATTGATTTGTGCTCTGTGAATGTGATTTAGCCATGTCAAAACATAGATACGAGAGAAAAGCATAGAATTTCGCGAAAATCCAGATGCAAAGAAATGAGGTCGCCGCACATATTTAGAAAGAAAAGTGCATGTGCCACAGGGTAAAATTACTTTGAATAGTTGGCTTATTGGTCCAGGGACACAAATATTTGTCCCATGTAATCCACAGGAAAAGAAAGCAACGCCAAGTTAGCGTTGTAACAAACATAAAACAAATTATTCCACTTGGATGCAGACACGATTTGTGCATATGAACACCGCCTTCTTCGAGGTTACCATAAAGAATCCGTCGGTGTCAGTTGATCATTTGGATTTAGGTTAGACACGCACTCTTGTGACTGCCCATTTTCTTTTATAGTGAATTTTTTTTCATGGAAATAAGCTGTGTGACTGCTGTCTTGGGATGTCGGGGGACCAACTTCATACAATAAAAACAGTGACTAGCGACAAAAATGGAAAAAATATGTACTTTGATCTCGTACACAAATGATAGTATTCTAAAAATGAAACTGTAACTGTGTAGGCCACGGCTCGCTGTTGTGTTGTAAGCCGTTTTGGTAGGAGCACTGTCAAGGGAGAAATTCCGCATTGCATAAGATTGCAATGAATTGTACAAAGTCAGCATTGTGTCTCTTAAATTGTGAGACACATTACCCTTTTCTCTACAATAATAACCTGGCACTTTGACAAAAGTGGAATTTTCGTTAACTCTGCGCGACTTGCATTTTTACTGCGTTCTGCAAAAATATATTGCCAACCTACTTTCACCAAGCGTCTGGAATTTTTTCTTTGAATATCTCAACATTCATGCATTGCAGGACTTTCTGGGGGAAATCGCAGCAGTGTAGACTACAATAGTTGTAGTTTTACATTGTGATGTAGTCTCACTGATGAAGAACCATGAGGAGCTTGATAACCACTTAAGGACACATTACTCTCAATCAGTGCTGCCATTGTCATCCCTGATCTCTACTCTATGCAGGCCTTATCCGATCCGATTATATAAAAAGAATGCAACCTATGTACGAATGCTTTAGGAAGCCAACTGGTAGCAATCGTAACAAAAACTGAGAATGTATTGCGAGTCTTAGTATACAACATCTTGTTCGGTAAAATCCTTAATAAATCTTTGCAGTACTCTGACAGTATTAAATGTGTGTACATCTATTCATAAGTCACAAGTACAACTCTGGACTCTGAAATTCAAGGTTATTACGAAAGGAGTCGGATTCGCTGTTATGGTCAATACAGCTACTAGTTATTTATCAAGTACAAACTGACATCTTGCCAAATACAAAACATGTAGAAATTAGATACAATTTTTTTTGGCTGGTGCCACACATTATACGTATTCCAATAAAACGTGAATAATATTATTTGTATTCGATTCGGTTGGCAGACGAGAGCAGAAAAGTAAAGAATAGTTGAATGATTGAATACTGGTGTACCACACGAGTATCTTTTGATAATGATGGCTTGCAGAATCAAATATGCTACTCACACGGGTGCAAATGCATTTACTTTAAGTGTGGACAGATGGAAACAATAAAATGTTGTGAATTGTGACAAGATAAATATTGGTATATGTCTGAACTGAAACCAACAGCCTTTCTCCTCCTCCGCCGCCCACGAGTCAATTTGTGCATGTATGTTTCTATTGCATTAAAAGTTACAAGTGAATACTTATGAACTTAAGCACGAGCACAACATCTCACGTTTGTACAAGCCAAATGTATATCTACCATTTGCAATGCAACTGCTACCAACGTAGTAGCTGGCTGGAGAATAAGCTTTCGATCTCCTCTCGGAGGTCCAAGTGCGAGTCCCTTTCCCATCTTTCACCCTCTCTCCAATTTACTTTTGGCATCTCCATTCACTAAAAGAAGTTACTCGGAGTACAAACTAAATTCCCTTGAACATGGGCTATCACAACATTGCAAGTATCTAGTTCACACTCAGGAATCTAAACACGACAAAATGCTCCTCGTCTAGATGCCTCGTAGGAATACACTTTGCAATCTATTTCATGAAATTATCAGAAAGCCCTATTGCAAAACTGGAGCTGATAAGCTTTCTCAATTACGCCTTTCTCTTTGATGTGTACCAGCTAAAGCTTTCACACGACTATAGTGTCGCTGCTGCATGAATGAGTTAAGGAATTATTTTTTCTAGATGGAGAAAGGAATCTATACAGCGATTAAGTATGGGACATATAAGGCCAACAAGAATAGTAATGCCTGCCATCAGGTTTCATAGATTTCTCAATGCATTGACGCTTTGCTTGAAGGCCTACTTTCAACTATGACTTCGTCTTATAATTATTGCATAAATGAATTCAAAGTCAATGAAATTGTTTTTAACCCCAGCTGAAGATTTGCTATTAACGATGCTCGATATAGTGATCATTTGATTTTCCTCGTAAACATGTGACGATCTTTATTTTACGAGCGAAACTTGTGACTCTTTCCTCTCGTTAATTTTACACGAAGGAAACTTGATGCGGAAATGAGAACTTTCACTCGATTAATGAGGTTACCACTTTTACCACTTTCCAGTGAAAATTGAAGCGACGCAGCGTAATACTTGGTATACATATAAATAGTTGCAAAATCAACATCTCTATAATCTCGCAAAAGTTCTTTGATGATGATTGCACAATGTGGCAAACACACTTTCGCTTAAACCACTAATGCACGATAAGCATCTCTTGATCGGAATGAACTATGCGAACTGTGACTGAACGAAAGGAGTGGGATGGTGGGAATGAGTGAGTGTGTGAAGCAACAAAAACCGTTGGTGGTGCAATAATATGCAAATGAGCATTATGGTGTTCAGTTTAGCATGAAAGAATCTTAAGTGAAATGCCAGCCAAGTGTAACGGTAGCTAAACACAGTATGAATGTAGGGAAGGATTAAAGTGAATATTTTTTATGATCCACATATAAATCTGATTAAGTGCAATCACGAACAAAAATCCTCGTCCCTTTCAAATCTCATTGCAGTTAATTTTCTCGAGTTTTTAGTTGATATTTTGCCTCATTAAAAGTTTGGACTCGTTTGCATTGTACGTGATGTCGTTTGGACTTGACCGAAATATGACAATATGCGACTTTGTGTGTACGACACCGGCACTGACGATGAGTTACGATTGCAACTTCTCGCTTTCCTAAAGTCAGGACTATTGATGAATTTCATTCGGACATGCAAGCATGCAACCTTATGGCAGTTTTGAAATAGAAACGAGTAATAATATTTTGGTGAACATTTGGCTGTAGCCTTTTTTATGCCGTCGTATATAAGTATATTACTTGGAATATGTGCATAAAAATATGTGTTATTATTACGTGGCCTAAATTATTCTAATGAACTAATGTCATTGTAGCTTTTGGCTAATTCATCAGGTAGTTTTTCTTCCTGGGAATAGACGCTTACCACCAATTTAAAGCGTATTTAAATGTACATGCCGTCGGCTTCAGGATCAGTGTGATCACGAACACGAGATCATGACAATTTTTGGGTAGACCAAGCATAATAATAAGCCTACAATGTTTCAACAATATTTCACCTTCCTGTTCCTCAACGAATTGCTATTACTTTTACTATTTTGTAGTGCTCCGTATGAAAATGTAAAATGTATGTAACTTAAGTAATTTCGAAATATGAAGAAATGTGGGCCAGCGACTGGTACGGCGTGTTTTTGCGTTGTACGGCGACAGCAACTAAATAGATTGCCTGGCAGTAAAGTGAAAACACATTTGGATGTCATGCTATGCTCATTTCCAAGTAGAAACTCGGCGAAGTACATTCCCTGATGCGAAAATCTTTTTTACATGAGTTGGAGACACGAAATGAAAATAAAATATTGCGCAGTAATGAACACACACACAATACAAAATATGTGTGTACAACTGTAAAGGGAGTAGTGCAATCTATAATGAAGGAAATAAATTGTGTGAAATTTTCTTGTTGACGACTCTAACGCAGCTTTTTGCGCTACCTTTTTTATGATTCAGTATTAAATGAGTTAACTAACTCCTTCGGCAGATCGCCGTGATTGCGGATTGCATGACAATAAAAGAAAAACATGTTACAGCCAAGGTACCTAAAACATAAATATCGCCACCGTGATAAATGCATATAAAGGCTCTGGAAAGACAGATAAGCTCGCTAGCATCTTGACTTGACACTTCAAATGCAAGCACTTCATAAATAGCTTGGT
>JAQFZW010001399.1:0-27890 GCA_034687055.1 Heteromurus nitidus
ACCCAAGGTGTCGCAGACGAAAATGAATTCATATACGGACTAACTGCAATTTGCATACGCTGCTGCTGCTTCAACGGTTTTGCAGATAAATATGCAGATTGTCTGTCTGTGTTGTGTGTGAATTTACATTTTATGAAGTCACCGCTTCTGCTGACAATAAAGTAGCGGGGGAATGTGCAGCTGTTTTAGGTGTTGAACCTATTTGCACCCGCAGTGGAAATCCACCATTTTATGCGAGGAAAAACCCAACCCAAGGAGAACCCAACGAGAGGAATATATGTGGTAGGTAATCGCTGACGATGACTGACTACACGGTATGTGGTTGAGAATGGAAGGAGAAAATCCACAGCTCATTAGCTAGATATTGAATAGGAAAAGAGAGCCAACGAGTCTTTTGACTGTGACTGATTCCCTATTCGTTTTTGTGAGCAAAATTTAAGCATCTCCATGCAATTACTAGTACTACGTGTAGGAGAACGAAACCAGAGCTAAAGTAAGCAAAAAGTAGACCATCAATGGTGTGTGTGTATACTGCTGCTTTCTTTTACAATCCCAAATATATGTAAGGGATCTTACGGATGAATACAATTTTGTGTATTTAGAACATGTGCGTACAATATGTATGTATACCTACATGAATACCAGGATTACAGGCACGAAGTAATTTATATCCATTATATCATGTACAACGGGATGAAAATCTGTTTACAAGTAGAAGCAATAAGCAAGCAGCACACACGACGATTGACGAGTCTTCATTCATTTTCCAGATTTAAACCTTATTTATTTGTTATTCACTTGGTGAAAGCTGATGCTCGTACTCCTTTCTGCATCAGGCCAGATACGAACTTGGTGAATGAATATCTACTGAGCCTTCCCTTTTGGATCTTTCATTGTATTCCACTGTCGTTCATGTTTACATTCTATGGTTGAAATTGACAAAACTGCTAGAAAATAGCAAAATTCCAGACCGACCGTCAGAGAGACGTCTGCTCCTCATCGTCAGCTAAAAACTTCAATTCAACATATATACTCATTCTCAAATTTACGCCGTATTTTAGAAGAGAAAAGGAAATTATGGTAGGAGTAGAAGTTAGAATATGCTTGGGTAGACTAGGGAATATATATCATTTGTAGTCAAAAGGAGAGTGAAAAGGTTAGATTAATGCCTACAAGGATTTCATATATATAACGTGTATGCTAATATGTTACATAAGCTAGTGGAAGTGGATATGCATCTAGGACACACACATCTCATTGTACTCTGAGGAAACTTCGATTACAAAACGTAATTCTCTGATGCCTAGTGATACATAAAGGAATAATGATCTCATCCGGCTCAGCTTCTCTATCCGCCCTATTCAACTATCAATTTGTTCCCCATTTTCATCACTCGCTCTCTTCCCTCTGGTGATGCTTACGCTTACACCTTGGAAATATTGAGAAGGAGAGAACGACTCGCCTTCTTCCATTTCAGAGGCACGCATAATAAACAAATAAGCGTGAATTCATTGATTCGTGTTGTTTGCTGGATGCTACACAAGCTTGTCCTGAGTCCTGACTGACACAAAATCTCATACAAGATCAAATTATTCAAATGCACCATTTCAATGCTCAACTATTTCCCGATGAGAGAGAGTTTGATAATAGACATGACACAACTTCATTATGCCGTGACAAATGGTTGTCGTCTCTCTCTTCCAATTACAAATATGTTTAAGTGCCATAAAGTTGTAAATAAAGAGTTACACAAATAATCTCGTATATTTGGAACAAAATCAATTTCTGAAAATGATGATCAAGTGATGAATTTATTACAATATACATACTATATATGTATTATTCATTTGTCGATTGGGAGAAAAGCGACATAAAAGGAGCCTCAAATCTGGATGATGAGTAGCAGCATTATTCATTCATAACTATCTACTCTACAGAACGCGCTCCTTCCTGCTGGAAGTCAGTATTGTTGGAAAATTCACGATCGATTTGAACAAGGATTTGATCTCTCACAACAATTTACCAAATTGTGCACTTCCACCAATTTTCGAATTCACTCACTCGCGATAAACAAAATTCCTTCGCAAACTCGGAAACATCTAAAGCCTATTTTGGTGTCTTCCTTCGTCTGGTTGTTGTCGTTTTGATTTGGTTTGCTGGTGGAAAAAAATTCGTTGTGATTCCCTGTGGAAGATTTCCGAGAGTGGAGGAGGAAAAGGCTTGCCTATAGATAATCGGCACAATAGAGCCCTTTCCCTACAATGTCCCTTGCATCAAAGAGTCCCGTTTGTACTCTCGCATTTACTCTCTCCCTGATTCAGATCAAATTGAGTACGAAATAAATATGGAACAGAAAGAGCGACGAGAGAAAAAAGGGAGAAAAGTATAGAAGTGGAGATACAATCTGAAGGTAAATAGTTTTACCTCAAAAGCAAGCCGCAAATCTAAATATAGATATTAGAAGGAAAAGGAAAACGACACCGTCCAGATTCTATATAAGCACACTACTAGAAATCCATTTCGATTTTGTTCTTATAGGTGATATCATATACAAATACAAGTGAATGTGTGCATGCATGAAATCCTCGGGAATGAAATGGAGAGCTATATCGCATCACTTTCAAGAATTGTATAGAAAAATACTTTCTCCCTTCTATACACAAAGTACACAACCATGCCATACACAATACAATGCTCTCTCTCTCTCCATTTTCTTCATACGTATGAAATGTACACGTCGTCTGCTTCTGTCATGGAAAAAAAGTTTCATCCATCTTGTGCTTTTTTCCCTCCCCTTTGCTTATCTTTGTACATGTCATTGCCTAACCAAACAAAATTTCTCTCTCCTTTCTCTTCCTACTTAAGATTTTCACTGCGTTTATCTATATCTGTCTGGTCCGGAAAGAAACCGTTACATATTGCTCACATATCCTTTACACATTTCCGTCAAAAGTGACGAGACGATGGCTATTGTGTAGTAGTAGACTATCCCAATTCTCCAGTAGTAATCTTGTTATCCTATCATTATCTTTTATTCCCTCACTTTTCTTAAAGTATATAAATATATGATTATATGCACTCTTTTTGATTTACATTTTCTTAATACTTTCCCTCTAATGTAATTGTATGCATGCAAATTGAGAAGATAAGGAATCAACAAAAAAAATTGCGTGACAGTTGTACTTGTACCGCTCTGAAATAAATGTATAAAATATATAATTTTTCTGCAGGCCAATTTAGACTCTATGCGGATGCACATTCACGTTTATCAAGGTAGGCGGTTTTCAGTAGTTGTTATCAGAGTATGGAAATGAAATTGTATACTTTATCTTGTGCAAAAAATATATATAACTGCTGGCACCACACATGTACTCGGTTCGTTTGGTGTGTTTATACGGGGAATTTTTTTTGAACATGATAAAGTTACATTCTTGGAATTAAGCAAAAGTAGTCTGTGAATATATACACTCGCAAAAGTTATGGTGTAAGGTTTCTTGCCAACTTTTTATGTTTACCATTCTCTGTATATCAATCAGACATTTTCATGTAGTCAAGATTGGATAAACATTACGACTTTTATATATATGTATATCACAATTTTAGATGTAGGCAATTCCAGGGAACTTTTATCCAGGGGAGAAAAGGAAACATGGATTTTCTCTCTCTCTCTCGCTGGCTTTTGAAATGTGGATTTTTAAATTGGTATTGGTTCCCCGTTCAGAGTCTGTGAAGAAGACAGTAACCTGAGGCGAACAAAGTACACAAACTTTGAGATTATATGGGTCTTCACTCTATATCTGTGGATGATGTCAACCCGAGTTTGTTTCCTGCTAATAGAGAAGCAGCGAGACTTTCTCCCCATATTCGTCACATTACGCTTTTTCCCATCCAACGCTCCACACGCTACTTTTCCATTGCTGTCAAGCCAAATAGATAAGAACATATTGTATTCTAGTATACTTATGATATGCTCTCCTGGAATGGAGTGAGTGTGTGTGTGTTCCACCACGCCACAATATATGCATTATCTTCTACATACATAGACCTACTCTTCCCTCTCGCCCTCAGTCCCTAGTTTTCCGCTGACTACATTTTTAGACGAAATGAGATGAACATGACCAGAAAAAATCTCTAGTGGCAGAAGAACTCAGAGGAAAAGGAGAGAGAGAGACAATTTATATAAATCCAATATATGTTTTCGAGTGGTTTGGGTTGCTTCAAATATCTTGAGATACAAATACTTTCGTGTGCCTGGAAGGGCAGTGGAAGAGTCGTCTGGTGAAGGGCATACATGAAGTTATACAAGACGAGAGAGAGAGAGAAGGGGAGCTCACATAGTCACAGTTTATACGCATTATCCAAGGAGAAGAAGAAGATATAGAGAGCGAATGAATGATCAGATATTTATTTTTGCCTAGTAGCTTGTGACTCAAGTAGAAGACACTCGAGTGAGAAGGGAAGAAAGGAGTTTGCATCCAATTCAACCTCTTGCTTGCCAATAACCAGAATATATCAACCAAAAATTCTTTCACTCACTCTCCACTTCTCAGGCGAGCTACTCAAGACATGGAATACAATCTGGTCGTGTCCACTCCAAAAAGGAGGAATGTCATTCAGGAGAAAATCTTGTCCTGTTAAATGTCACCAGAGGAATGTACACACATGACAAATCAAAAAACAGTAAAACTTACAATGAGTTTGGGTAAAAAAAAGGAGAGAAAGGACAAGACGAAGGAAGTTTTGTTGCTGGAAAACTTGTTTGTAAGGAGACTGAAGAATACACAGGACACACACACACACATCTTCTGCCTGCAAGAGTAATAATGCCAGGGTTCATTTTGAAATCTCATTTCTTTCCTCCGTGCATAATAGACGGCTGGATTATTTCCCTCGTGTTCTCCTTCTGCAAATAATCATGGGGATAATCCGGGGAAAGTAGTTGTTACAAGGAGTATGCACTGTTCACAATACATGATATATTGTGGAACTTCCTCATGAAAGACTTAAGCAGTTTGTAGTACGAAGGACGAAGGAGGAATGGCGATTTAAAAAAAGTTCATAAATGTGTGGCAGAGTGACATATTGGAACTTCCAGCTTCTCTCAAACTACAATTTTGTAAACTGAACTTGACTCCGTGCATCTTGGGAATGCAAGTCACCCAATCTCGCCTTCTTTTACACAAGCGTTTTTACACACAGATTTTTAGTAAACACTCCGTTTTGTCTTAGCATAACCATATTTTCTTGCCATTCATAAATTATACGAGGCTGGCTGTGGTACGGCTGGAATTGACTCAACCGAGAAAATGTCGATTTTTTCCTCTCCCTCTCCCTCCCATCATCCGCCTACAGCTTACACCCTCGACTTGAGCTAAATTAGAAAATTCATGAATCCTTGAAATAGTTTTCATTAATTAGAAAAGTTAACATGCATGCCTTTTTTCGAGCCTTTTTCCCATATTTTTTTTATATTCTTCCATTGTAAAAAGCCACAAAAGAAAGGAGCAAAAGGACAGAGAGAGAGAGAGAGAGAGAGAGAGAGAGAGAGAGGTATAAGGCTAAAGCAAGGTGCTTCAGCTTGACTGAAAAAATTTTGTCCTTCATTAATTTCGTAACATTAAAAAAACCCTATCAGCACATGGTTGTCACCGCAGATGGAGCAAACCATACTGATAGGAGCAGCGTAACTTGAGCGAGAGGCAAACATTCCAAATGCTTTCGGCGGATATATAAATCTAAAACTATTAATCTCTATCCAGGCTATATGGAAAATAGAAGTGATATAAAGACGTGAACCTATACATATACATTACATACCACAGTTAAACTCATACTAACGACTAAAGTTATACTCTCATTTCCATTGTGTGCTGCTGGTTATGGGTCATACTCCATTCTATTGGTAGTAGCAGCTATCAGTTTCTTTTTCGCGAATGCATGTTTGAAGAAAGGAGGGAGTGTGGTGGTGGTGGTGGTAAGAGAGCACAAAAAGGCTCATGTGGAAACAAAAAAATAGTTGTCCCCTATTCCCCATCCCTTCTGATGGAAAAATATATATTATGTGAGTAGTCAACCGCTATCTACATCTATGAATGTATTGCCTTTCAACAAATATTTTATAAGTGAGGAGAATAAGTGGGCCTTTCGCTATATACAAGTAGAAAAAAAAGTCAAATGAGGAGAGTGAGTGGTGGCAGTGTGGTGGTGGTATGGTGGAGCCAAATGAAAAATCATGCTTTACAACAAGGAAAAGACGGCAACATTTTTCTTGTCTTTTTTTCCACGAAACTACCGTGACTTTCAAAGCCTCAAGATGCCAAATTCCTTTCACTATGAAAAATTGACTCTCTTTAATTTCAGTGATAGAGCATAAAAATAGTAATTTCGTTTCACATTGTGTATCTGCCTCTGCCTCTCTCTCTCTCTGCATTATCCCAACCACAAAAAAATACTACTACTCACTTGTGTGTGAAGCCAGAGCGTTACTGTTCGGAAGAGAGTATGAGAGAGACACCGCCGCTTTCCAACAACTGCTACACACCAATGAAGTCATGTCTCAACAAATGTGTGCACTGTGAAATGAGCGTATGAGGAGAGAAGAGAAATGAACACGTGCATGTGTACTATGCAGAGTATTTTCCCCTTCTTCTTCTTCTCTCTCTCTTGTTCAACTTTAACAAGAAAAATCAGAATCTGGAGGAATGGGTGCAATTTTTCATTAAATCTCTCTTCTTCTTTCTCTCTCTCTCTCTTTGGATATTGTACATGCATCACATTGTTCGGTATTGAACCTCGAAAATTCTTGTATAAATGAGCTATTCACTTTTTTAAAAGAATTTTACGAGCTTCAATTTTTTCTCAGAGTTGCCACGTACGTAATACGTAATCCAATGAATATAAAGAGCAATCCACATGCCGTGCATCTAATGACTTTTTTCCTCCTTTTCTTGTCTACACCGACATGGATTTTAACGGATTTCCAAAGAATTTTAGGGTGAATATAAAATACAACTGTGTCAACCGATTGGGAAATAATATATATCCTTTATAACATTAAACTTGTACATATTGGCTCCATCCTTCATTCTGTGATTTGATTTTGCTAGTGTGGGCCCAATATCTGTGCTAATTTTTTTTCTATTAATTTGGGATCTTAATTCTAATCTCTTAAATTCATTTATTTAAAATTATTTGTAATTTCGGATGCAATTTGAGAGAAAAAACACAAGGTGACATTAAGGGATATTAGGGGGAAACGTCTTACGACAATGGTCGTTGTTGTCGTTAGATTGTTGACATTTTTCAGAATTATTTACACTGTGAAAATGGAAGAAACTAGGGAGGGCTGAGTAGCCCATTGCTGTGCAGCTAACCATCCATTATTCAACCGCTTAATCATGCTTATGAATTTTTCTTAGTGTGAAATAACTTTTTCTCCTTGCTCTGTTTCCTTCTCTTTTGCCAACAAGAAGAAAAAACTTTTCCCCTCGTTTGTATACTTTCATGTATACTTTTTCCATTTCTGGTGATTCATACCATGGCCATTTACCGGTGTGGGCTTTCATGGAGAAGTGGAGAGCTCGCACTGCTCTCTCTCCTCTCGTCAAAACACAATCGAGTGTATATATACACGTGGCATATATTGTAGCAGAAAATATTTTCTTCTTCTATAGTTGTGTTCACTACTTCTTATATGCTTGGTGTGTGTATAGTGCCCATTACATTGCGCATAATATCAAGTGAAGAGGAGTGACAAGCGAGGCATGTCGTAAATTGAGTTGACTTGGTTTGACTCAAATGAATTGTCACCCTTGATGAAAATTTCATTCAATGAACTTCTCCACAAAATGAATGAAGAGAGCCTCTTCTCTGCTCCTCTCTCTCTCTCTCCTTCCTCCTCCAGCAGTTGAGAAACACGGCTACCCAGGGACTTTTACAACTTTCACTATTACTCCTCCACACACACCGCGCTACCACTACTACGCAAATAACACGGGTAGTGGTTCTTTTGACATTTTAACTATTTTATCAAATGAATACTAATACAAAATAGTTTTGTGTGGAGAAATATGTATGTGGAGTATATATGTACGTACATAAATGAGAGGGAGAGGGAAGCTTTCCTTCTTCAGATGAAACTCGTGGAAGTTTTGTAGTGTAGCACACATTTTCCCTTTCTTATTCCATCTTCCTATTTATTTCCTCTCTCTCTCTCTCTACTCTCTCTCCTACCATATTCTTTTGCTGTAGGCCTTTATTATTACTCCACACGTTTTCTCTCCATTTTTGCATAAAATCCTCATGCATGCATGCAATATATCATTATACACATTTTACCTTTTGCCCTGGAATGAATAGTAGGTAGCAGATATTTTAGCAATAATAATAATGACATTCATGGAATGTATGTAAAGCGTCGTGTGGTTGTATGCACATAAGTGAGAGAGAGAGTTTTGAGGAGAAAGCCAAAAACCATACGCAAAGCAACAAGGAACAAGGGGCACATTAAAGTCATGGAATAAAATGCTGCGAGAGAAGTACGTGTATTTTATACATATGTATTTACATGATGTTTTTGCTATTTGCCTTTTCCTCTCTCTCTCTCACTTTCTCTCTCCCCAACTTATTCCCAATGGCAGAGCAATAGCTGTAATAACCGTTGCGTTAGAGCACACCACAGAAAATGAGATGGAATGATGGAAAATGAAAATGAATGCATGAGGTTTTCAAGTGGTCTCTTATTGCTGACTACCTCCTCGAAAGCATTTTGCCTTGGTGGAGCTCAACTAAGCAGTTTTCTTCTCTTGCTGCTTCATTTAGAAAATGACTACTTGCCTCTTCAACTTTTTCCTCGTAGTTTTCTCTCAGGCTTATATATGTACATATATAAAATATATATACACATATAGTCACTCCGTCTCCTACTCTAGATTTGCTTATGTTAGCGCTCGTGTATGGAAATGGAAATATACTTAAAAAATCTTGTGTGGAGTGTTGCTCCCGTTGTGTTTTGTTCACGTCTTCATCATTTCCCTTGTATTTCACATGATGTCCTTATTTTGTATCCCGGTTCTCATCATCATATTCTAGTGCCTATTCCCGTCTCTCTAACGGCTTCCACTGCTGCTTTTTCAAACTGGAAAAGTTGCCTGGCATTTGAGACGATTGTGTGTACATCCTCTCTTCTTTGCATCCGCACCTCTTCTCTAAAAGCTATAAGCTATTTTGTAAAATCGCATATATACACTGACATACTCTTTACAAATAGGCAACATCCAACGGTATAGAATGATATGTTATATTACGTTCAGGTCTTCTCTGAATATAATGTTTTCTCCGAGTTTCACTTGATCATTACAAAACATGCTTGTTATTCCATTTCTCTAAATAAAATACTTTCCTCCATTTGCTACATTCCTCTCACTTGCTTGTTGAGAGCATGACGAAGATGGTACGATGATGGGATGATGATGACGATAGAAAATGGTGATAATGAGAATGATGGGAGCTTCCAGCAATATAACTCAAAGTGCTTCACCATCAAGTTGTACAAAGTGCTGCAACACATTTTATGTTATAATATGCATCCTTGTACACTATTATACAGACTTTTCAAATGAAGTATATGTCACTTTCTTCTCCGTGAACGTAATGTTCTTCCAGCTCAAATTTGACATGAAATTGAATGTTGTGGAAAATTATGGAATAAAATGAGTGGATGATGAGAGGAAAGTGAAAGTTAAATGATGAAAATATATAAGCACATTCAGAGTATTCACACAGCCAAGGTGAAGCTGTGGTGTAAAGCAAGGATGAATACTAAAAAATTATAAGGATGAGTGAAAGGACAGAAGAGAAGAGCATCCCGCGTCCTTTACTTTTCACTCAAAACGATGACTTGGAACATGGGAGCAGAGTTGTTAAGTGCCCTTATGAACTCGTTCGCTGTTAATTTTTTTGCCAGAGTAATTATTTTTAATGAGATTTGTTGTGCAGTGGGTTGCATATGTAATGAATTATAACGACGAGTAAACATAACCAAACTCTCATTGCCCTTTTAATCTCTTTGCTTTGTCCTTGTTGTGCATTGCAACTTTGAATGGATTTATCAAGGACGGTGCTCAGATCAAAGTAATCAAAAGTTCCAGCCCACAAAACACTTTAATCTTTTGAAACAATTTGAAGCAAATATTTAATTAGAATAAATCCGACATTTTTGCTTAACATGATTTTTAACCTCGCATCGTAATAAGCAAAAATAAATAGAGCGCTTGTTTTTTTTACAAAATTGTAAGTTTTTATTTTTCCAGTCTCAATAACCACATGTACTAAAAATGTATTCGAACATATCTGATACAATCAATTTTTTTCTGAGAAGACATACATCACATGAATTTATCTGTAAAAGAACAAATTATAGTTGTGTGCGTGTGTAGAAATTCGCCCTGAAGGTGAAGGATGACATATTCGACGAGTTTCCTTTTGTATAAAATGAAGTTTCGCGTGCTACTTGAATTGAGTGATGCTACATAATTTCAACTCCAATTCCCAGTTTGTGCCCTCCCTCATTCAACTTTTTCCCATCAATTAAGCATGAAAATATAAGTTTGACACATCCTTGAACAGTCGACTCCAAACTGAGCCCGACCATACTCTGATTGTCCACTTTAGCACGAATTGATGTGTCCTCATTGAGTAGGTAGCGTGCTCCAAGGTTATAGAATTTTCTCGGTCCATCACCCATATCGGCTCCAAAACTGATTCCCATCTCCAGTCGATTATTCACCCTTTGGTAGAAATTCGCCGTGAACAACTGTAAGTTTTGCGCGATGAGAAATGCTTGAGTTCCTCCGTACGAGTGTCCAACGGAGAGATAGTGGTTCTTCAAAGCTCCTTCGGTGATGTCATATTCAACTCTCCCTCCAGCCAGCCAACCTTGATATCCTCCTACCACACTTGTATCGACCATCATGTTTTCCTGATCACCACCGGACAAGGATGCTTGAGCATGGGCATTGTTGTGCTTGTAGGAGAGCGTGTAAATCCCATACTTGACTCCAGTGTCAGGAGCGAATGTCCCTTCAGCTTTGGCGGTAACCCCGGGATAGATCTTGTCCTTTAGCTCCGCTCCCAATCCAATAATGTTCTGGGTATTCCACTTTTTCGTGAATGTGAGACCGTGACGAGCGTATGGGTATGTTCCCTCGACATCTCCTTTGAACGTGCCATCCTCAAACTTGTGCACAACCCCTGTCTTCAATGTCATGTTTCCACATGTCTGATTCTTCGCTGTGAGCTTGAAAATGTCGAGAATATAGCATTTGTCGAACAGGTCTCTTGTCGCTTTCCCCAAATCGACGAATACTGGAGGTGCCATTTTTCTTGTTTATCTTAAATTCACAATATTCGTTGGAGAAAAAAACCGTTGTGACACGTTTCACATGTCGTATTGAATCATATCATACATGCCACATGAGTCCATATACACGTAATCTTAAATGTGTAATGCATACTTTTTTGGTCGTAAATTCAGCTTTGCAAAAAGGACTTCCCCGTCAAACTGGAACAATGACGACGAATGGCTTACGTAGAAACTAGGAGCGTTGGGCAGGGTGCTTGGATTTGTTCAGGAATTGTGAAATTTATTCAACGGGTGTGTACTTTTAGAAGATGTGGCGAAAATATTATATTTCTATCCATTAGTTAGGGCCATTTTCTCCAGAAAATTGGCTGAATGTACTGGAACCACTGGAAATATTTTTTTGTAAAGTTATCTTCTGCCTTGTGTAATAAAATAATTACTGTCCATGGTTCCCCATCTCTACCATCTCGGGTGATTCACCCATGGTCATTGTATCCATAACATCTCTTGATTGGAGGAGTATCAAATGGGAAAAGGCATACCGTATCAAAGGTCTCCTCTCCTAAAAATATCATACGAAGTAAGTTAGGTGCGTGGTGGTGGTTGGTGTTACTCGTGTTGGCCGTTGGCTCTCGAATGAAATAAAAGAAGCCTGTCAAACTTACAAAATCCCTTCTAATGGTTCTTCCTACGGACGCTCCCGGGAAATATATATATATTATGTCATGTGTTGTTTGTTTTTCCCGTTGCTTTCACTCGTTCACATGATGCTGAATTAGCGAAGTTCATTTCATCCCAGAATTTCTCAGTATGTGTTTGTTTCGCTCCAAGGCCCACATCATTAGACTTGCACGAGTTGCAAAATCAAATACACGTACATGTCATAAAACAAGTTCATTAAATTTAATCAAGATGAAAGGAAAATAATCGACTTGTATACACTTTCATAGAAAGTTGTTGTAAGAGCTCTTCGCAGATACTACATAAGCACATGAAATTTTCACAAAATGTGATGATTCCAAAGCCGAAATTCACTTGGTTGCATAATTTCACCTGCTCAAGCAAGAATCAAAACATGAAAATTCACAGAATCACTATATCTCTACGTAGTGGATATAACGAGCTCCGTAGTGTTCCTCATGTCGATGGTGTTTTTCTTTCTATTTAAATTGAAAATGAAATCAATTCACAGAAAAAAGGAATTGGCTTGTTTAGAATTTTTCATGTGAATATTTTACACGAAAAAGCCACTTTTGTCTTTTATCAGGAAAGGAAGAGTTACAAGTACAAACACGACTTGAGCTTTCTACCATCCGTTGAATTTGCACTTCTCTTGGCATTATCATTTTATGATAAAAGGGATTAATGATGGCTACATTTATAACAATTGACTGTTTGTCTAATCAGGAGATGAATCCTGCTAATCGTAAGCTTATTTACTATTCGTCGAAACAGTGAAAACGACGTGACTTCTCTTAGAATGTGAACGAGTGAGCGTCTAGCATTAAATGCTTCGATGGTTTCTCTGAACCCATTATCAATCTGCTCGTTGGAAAGCAGGATAGAAGTAAGTCCTATGTTGTCTCATCTTGCTCTCGTTTGAGAAGACATGCACGTGTAGATGAGATGCGTAATATCGAAATTTTCAATCAAAAGGAATTATACTTCTTTCACTTTATTGTGATGATCTCCTGAAATCTAAAATGTGTACGAGTACTACTTTACATTTTCAGGTCCGTTGTTCATCCATACACCAGCACACATGCTTGATTCCCAGCATTTAGAAAGCTAGTCTCACTAATCACCATTATCTTCAAACTACTACCGATCTCGTCAAGCACACCTTGGATTTGAAGGTGGATTATGAAACGCTCCTAAAATACACTTTTCCTAACTACCTTCATGTTTTTTCTGTTTCCATCAATTAAGGAACGTCAAATTGGCAATCTCTATACTACACTAACCCGAATCAATGAAGCGAAGAGCAATTTGACAGTGCATATTTTACACCAACTTGAACTTAGGAACGTTACAAGAGCAATTAAACGGGGGTGAGAAGTTGTGAACAATACCAGTAAAATTATATATATTATTATATTAAGTTGGTGACACTACCCCCTCCTTTACAAAATTTCAAGTAAACCAACTTCGTGTTTCAAAGTAAATTCAATTCTACAAATTATGATCATGATCAAGTTTTTTCACACTTTAGCATTTGTATGCTGTGAACTGCCAGAACTGCCGTGTTGTGAATGGGACAAACTCGTTTACTGAACATATTTTGTCCATAATTTCTCCGTTTGAAGAAATATAATGAATTTGTCATGAACCTATTCACCAATTCGGATGTACAATGTGAGGTTACTCTCAAAGACTCAATGCCAAAATGCATCGTGAGATATTATCGCATCCCAGCGGTGTCAACTGTCCAAAAATGTATTAAAGGAAAGCCCATTTCTTCTTTGATTGGACCACGAGGAAATAAATATTTGACACCCCTGGGCACCATTCTGGGAAGCGTCAAAGTGGGCGACTAGCGATTTCTACCGGTAGCATTGGATGAGCTCTGATTCTTCGAAATGATTTAAAAATTGCCGCGTCCGGAATTTTCGATGTATCCATGGGATGACCGGGATGACATGCTTAGTAAATGGAGACCATCAAAGCTTTGATAGCCAAGAATATCATAGCTCCTTGAAAAATATAGCCTTGATTCTACCGATACTTCTTCACATGCGTTGTGGCTTGAGACGGTTTATTCGTTATTGTATCACCGAAATTAATGTTATTCTCCGATCCAATAGTGTTACTCACGTGAAAAATACAAATTCTAGGGACCAACAATGCAAATATTCCAGCTTCTCCGATGTCGTAAAGAAGCAACGGATTTTTGTATTAAAGCTCACATTAAATATCTTCTCCATGATTGGGAATGAATGAGTGTAGTCTGTTATGAATTCTTCATGCTTCTAGTCAAATTAACACGGAAAAAGTGTAATCCAGGTTTACGTAGGAATCGCTCCAATTGCCTATAGGCGAGACTGAGAACGAGAAGAAGAGCTGACGATGAGGAGAGCACAAATGGATTCACAACACTTGCACTAGTTCATCTAAGCTTCTTTTGTTGCGTAACAAGCTACAAATTTGCTTACGTGACTGCTATTCCGGAGACTGTAAAACATATAATACCCTTCGAAAAAAATCGGAAGGAAGTCTCTTCTTTCATTTCATGACAATACTCAATTTAGGAAATGTGAGCGTTATCTTTTGCCCTTTATAAGGATTGGAAGTAATGTTGTTGAGATTCGATAGCGGAGCAACGCGTAGTAGAATTTTTGTGTTAATTTGAATCCTACTTGTACGCATAGCCAGTGCCGTAATGAAAGTAAACATAAAATATGTGTTCAAGGAGGCTGTCCCTTCCGTAGCAGCCATATCTAGTCATATTTAACTTCTTTGAATTTACGGCAACGTTAGAATACGTATATGGTAGAAGGGTAGCTAGAACATTAATACATACATACAAGCTTTTAAGGAGGCATTTATAATTATAACGAAACTCATAATAAACTGAACATTTGAAAGCCTTCGGCGTTTTATGCACGTCTACTAAAAGCGCTCAATGTTCATGGCAAAAACAGAAAAAGTTGACCGAAGTGGACACAATTTTAACAACATTTTAGCAAACAAGAAAAAATTGAATAATACAACTCGGAAATGAGGTATCCCTGCCTCCATGTGTTTCATCTTGCTTCTAGTAGACGATTTTGTGTATTTCAAGCGTGTAATAATGTTCAACATGAAAATTCACGAGTGAGTTTAGACTCCAGAGATAATTTAATCTACTTCAAGTTGAGCGCTAGAGGTTTACCAGGAAAGAAGAAAAATGAACTTTTGGATTATGAAGGGCAGAGGAAGGGATGCGGAGTATAGGTAGTGTAGTAGTGGGAGGCATGTGTAAAGTGGATTTTTTCTTGAGATTTACTTGAGACTCATGTGCTTCCATCAAAAGTCTTGTCATACTCGCGCAATCTCTCCCTCCTCCGTCTCATATGCCACTCTAATGGAAAAATATTTTACGGATGGTTGTTCAAATCGAATCATCCTTTTGTGGAGTGATGCCCATATCGGAGCACTCCTTGCATTTAAATTTCTTCCAGCTTTCAACATAGAGTTAATATTACATGTTCTGAAATCACAATTTCTTTTGAATTATCATTACTACAAATACATCACCATCTTTCACACAACTTACGCCTTTTGCACAATGTTTTGCATGAATTTCCCATAGCCCGAGCAGTAATTTCATGCAACAGCCTTGCTACATAAAGCTAACTTCACTCCCTAGATTTCGACATTCTCTTCTCACATTCCCCCATCGATTCCCAAGTTCTCTAAACAGCTTGCATATAAGAACATCGCTAGAGACTCTGGTGGAACTCAGCAGTACGCTTCGCCATTTCCAGAAATACGAGTCCAGCCGATGACATTTTCAAATAGAATCTAGCTCTTTCATTTTAATACATATAGAGCAAGTAATGATTGAGTAGACCAACAGAGTAGACACATTCGGAGATATACTGACAGAAAAATTGTTTGATTCAATAATGAGCATGAGTGAAAACCTAATTTCACCTTTTAAAAGTAAAACCCTTCGTGAAAGTCTAGGTGGCATTATCTTGTTTCTGAATACCCCATTACAGTCGTGTATGTAATTAGCATTCACTTTTGGTGCTAATTAGATCCGATTTTGGATTTTACATATTTTATTCAAGGAATATGACATGATTTTTTTGGGGAGATTATTATGCTGCTAGGTACGGTGTGAAGAGTTCTAGGATGGAAAAGCAGGAGGCTTTCACAAAGCAGCCAACTCCATGCTTAGCTCGTGTATGCATCCATATCTTCTTCAGATTGTGGAAGCAACAACGATAGATTCCCGTTCCCGTGCTGGAATTCCCTTCATCACGCTTCACTCTTCTCCACGGTTATAAACTCCAGTTGCATTCTGCGTCGGTAGATAGAGTGCGAGGTAGGTGTTGGTGAAAACAGGGGCGCAGTGTTTTCATACGAAAGGAGTGCCCAATTTGCCCTGTTCGCTGCTCTGCTCAGTTGCCATAAATTAAGTATGGTGAACTTTGAGTCGTGTGTGTCGTTGCAGACACGAACTGTAAAATGGAAAAGCACAAAAAACAACCGATTTTCCGGTTTTTTCCATACGAAATATCGAAATTCTGGAACGGAAACAATCACGAACTCATGGAATAACCAATTGAATATTGTACGTTAGATCAAAGCGTGGATTTTGGGTTACAAATACAAATACAATTATCCGTCATTTCTCTTATCAATTTTCCATGAATGCGCAACGTACTACTACTCAACTTATATTTATGTATGTATGCACCTTTCCTTCTGGAATTTTTATGGAATTTGGCAAATTCCTCATTATTTAAACCACGCGATACAAAATTCCGTGTTTTAGAAAAGCGTGCTTGCTTCCACTTTTACATGTACAATATATTTTCGGTTACAAAAAGGAATTTCCAACTTTTGTCTTTCTTTTTTCACTTGACTTGGAATTCGTCATTTCATCGAAGGAGAACGCCAATTCTAGTTACAGGAAATAAATTGCTGATGGAATTAATTATCAGATTTTGTTATGCTTAATTGAAGTTTTTCCAAATTTCTCTTTTCTTTACTTGTGTATGGCAGTGGCAGTCATACGGTTTACACAAATTGACTGATGGAATATGGGCATTACATTTTTGACAGGATAAATACCGACTTTTGAATTTAAAAAAACTAAGTACTAAATACTAAAATGTAAAATTTTGAATCTGTTTAGTTTGTGTATACTGTATACATAGTTTGCTTATCGAAATCTTAATGATACTGTTGGTTAAGTTACTGCCCAAAGAATGGTCATTCCTTTCAAGAATCAACATACATATCAAGGATATCTTGACAAAACATGTAATTTTCACAAGTGTACAGCTAAATGAAATGCAGTTCAACATGCTCTAGTTGAGAAGGAATTTCCATTTTTATCCAAATCCACACAGTGTTGTATTTGGCATCATCATCAACGATGAAAACCGACTAAAAATTTCGGCATGTACTGTTACCTATGAAATTGTCGGAGAATAGGTTGCTACACACGCCAGGGAATTTTGAGGAAAGTTTCACAATTTTTGAGTGCGATCAAGTAAAAAAATCTTGTTGTGAATTTTGAACTTCCGGCCGTATTCTGCCCTATAGCACCTTGCACAACATTTGGCATAATATTATGCAAGCACAAATCATGTCGGTGCATGATGGTTGCATATTCTCACTATTTCACTTTTCCCTGTCGGGCTTTGGGAGTCGGTAAACCGTCCCATGCCGCGCCCATGTGTGAGATATGACGTTCATTACTCATTTGTGTTTCATGGGCACCCAACAGCGAATGAATAAACTGTGATTTCTTCACTTTGAATACACTGATGGACTGCTTTCTACAAAATTCACAGACTATGATTCGGTCAACCAAGTCATCAGGTAACTTGACCACTTGAATTTACTTTTTTCTAACAAGTTTAATTGTATACGGTACATTTTCTGCTGCGTACTTTCGCAACTATAAAGCTTATTGTCCGTTTGTGCCAGTAATAAATTTTTAATCCCGGAAATAATCATTCGTTTTATTTCGCCTCCTATGCACATGCACACACAAGCCTCACTCTGAAACAATAATGCTAGACAGAAAGTAGTTTTCAAACTGTGTAGATTAATGAAAACATGGGAAACTAGGTGCGAGTTAAAAAATATATATCATATTATGTAGGTGACGCATGTCGGTGTTTTCTCTGATGCACTGATGAGAGAAAGTCGGTTAGCAGGAACGAATGGTGACTTTCTCCTCAAGCTTATGTCCTCCCAGCATGCGAACTCGAGGCTAGTTGAGATTGGTAAAGCGACCAACAAGTCCACGTTTGAGTTTGACCATTTTAGTTTTATTTTGCTATCTATGCTCCGGCTTCAACGCTTTTACGAAAAGAAGAGGAAATTGAACAGTTCACTAATTCAAGCTTACCCCCTACGAGGAAGTCCACATGCAATGAGAAAATTCGAGTCACTCCTTGTTTTCCTCTCGCTCTCTTTTTTATGAACAATTAATTTAAATAGGACGCTCACCATGAAATTTTCTCGCTCCAGTCGAAAATTTACATCAGTTTTACAGCTTAATCCCGTGTTTAGCCGTTTCATCCAACTTTTCCGTTTTGCAAATCGTCTGCTGTGCATGTGCACCCCGAGAGAGAGTTATGTGAGTGAGTATATAAATACGATACATGTCCAAATGACTTCCGCTTTTCCCTGCTGCTCCGTATTCCAATTTCATTTCTCTCTCCCTCTCTCTCGTTCTCAATGTAAATGCGCGCAATTAATGTACACAGAGTTTTGCTTGGAGCACATATGCATTTCAAGTTGATTTCCTTCATCAGCAGCTGTAGTTACAGTTGTTCTTGAGGAACGAGAGAGAGAGAGAGAGATGTGATTTCAATCATGCCTCGTTTGCAATAATTTACTTCAAAGCAGTCGTTTCACCCATTAGCTTTTATGTTGACAGCAAACATATTCGTTTTTGTCTACGGTATCGTATACTCCGTTAATCATCCATATCAACGTGCAGACATA
The DNA here is from genome assembly GCA_034687055.1 of Heteromurus nitidus. Taxonomy (NCBI): domain Eukaryota; kingdom Metazoa; phylum Arthropoda; class Collembola; order Entomobryomorpha; family Entomobryidae; genus Heteromurus; species Heteromurus nitidus. The sequence goes on from JAQFZW010001399.1 coordinate 19,040, forward strand.
GGATAATTTTACAAGTTGAAGTCAAACATGGGAGAATGGGCTTGAGGACAAAGTACGCGTATATTTATATGAATTCATCCTCCTTCCAGCTGGAATGACGAGAAGAGGGCCACAAGAGCACGGAAAAATGAGCTAGGCCAGTGTGGTGCATATGGAGTCGAGAGCATTCTCAGCTCACCAAGCAAATCCTTATCTGATTTTGAACTGCGCGACCCGTATGACAGCCTTTCATTTTACTTCTTTAGTAACCCATTCAATTACTTGAATTATTGTGCTTCTTTGATTTCTCAAAATTGTTGTTTGACAGGAATGAATATGTGTACATGTTATAGTCTTCCCTGTCATAGGAATGCGGTTTCTCGTGTGTCGAGTGGGCGCTTTGATGAATTCTCAGTAGAAATGAACCATATCTCCTGAGTAAACTGTTGACAAGGGACAATTACTGAAAATGAATGTACTACTGTGTTGATGCTTCGCAATCTCGCTCGGGTATACTACAGAACGGTGTTATGAAATCCCGGGAGCAGAGTCGCTTATATAAATTGTACCTGGGTGCGCTGCACGTGAGCATACATACCTCATTGCCAGCAGACCTAACTCACTATGTCACAATGATATGTGTTTCTCAGAAGCAAAAACAAATATAAATTGTGTGTATACGATTATTTGATAAACTAATGATGAAATAGAGTTTTGCTCGGCCGTACAACTGCGAAAGACGTAATGATAAACTCTCTTGGGGATGGTTTGGTGTCGTGCAGACTCCTAAAATACGGAAGCGTGTATATCTATGTACTACCAAAAGTGATATATGGTCGACTATGTTCTACTTTTTGCAGGCACACTCAAGTGTGTGGAATCAGTGGTGAAAGTAAGCTTTGCGCGAGATCTCTAAATCTCATTATTTCCATTCTTTAAGAATGAAGTTTACGGCTTCACCTTGTGTACAAGGGGTCGCATTGACTTGAACTCACTGACTTTTCTGTATAATAGTGGTAGAGCATTAGCACAGGATATATAGGATATACAATACACACACACACACACGACATAAGGTGAAATTAAAGTGAGTTTGGCGGCACGGCTGACCGAGAAACCCCAAGTGTTACCAATGAGTTGTGCATAGTTAATGATAAAGTAAATCAACACTGAAAATGCCGAGTAGTCAGTCAAGTCATTTTTTACATGGAAAAAGCTTCAGTTGAGAGCATGTGGCATGAGCAACCATCGACTATAAAACCATAGGACATGTACGCATTTCGACAGATCTTTCCACCTCTAATGCACCTACCACCACGAGCAAAAAAAAGTTACATGATATATATACCTTTGGTGGAATGAATTACTTGAAAACGTTTTGAGTCACCCTAAAGCTGTAGGACTGATGTGTGAAGCCGCGTCGTGTGTATTTGTATGTGTATAGGTGAAGAAGCAGCAGTCACGCACGCTACATTACATAGAGTACACACACACACACAAGAGTTGTCGATAATACGCAGAGGAATAAATAAATGAGTTGGGTAAACTAATGGAGGAAAACCTTTTCCTTCTAAAAGTAAAAGTAAAATGCCTGACTCGGCTATTTGACTGTAATCTAGCTTTTAGAGAGGAAGGAGAACGCGAACGACACGTAGAAATTACTCATTGATGGATATCAACCATTGCCACATTGAGCAAAAAAAGTGACTAACGTGCCAATGCCACTATTTACTACTACAAACATTGTTTCCGCTCTGAGACAGCCAAATATACATAAAAGACCCACACACACACACACAATCTACTCACATACATTCACAAGACTGATCAGATCAGGCGAAAAATACTTTAACGAAACTTGTTACTTTCGGAGGTTTTCCTTCCAACAAATGGTTACGTTACTTCTATATACCTTATACTACTCACTACCTAACTGTTTTTCTCCGTTTCCCCTGGATTGTCTCGTGGTTATAAAATATTGGATTTGATGATGATGAAATATGTGACCTGGTCGAAATGAGCGCGCGCTCGAGGTATAAGCGGTATCGAACTTAGAGAATTTTAGTGAACGAGAGGAGGGCAAAATACCTTTGGAAATGGAGTATTAGTTTTGGTGTAGGTATATATAATATTACATAATATAACTCTCCCTCTCATTTCCCCTTGTACACGAAACGAGTATTGTAATATGAAGCATACCGATGGAGAAGTACACGCCATCAAACCTATTAATAATGCTATATGTATACCAACTGGCGACGTGACTTCGCGGAGAGTAGATGTAGTGGAGCATATTACGGGGAAAAGCTATCGAATCTGGTTAGGTTTTTTGTTACCGGTTCAACTGGCAGCGGAGAGAGAGAGAGCTGAGTTTATAATTTTACTTTGCTACTTGCTGCCTGATGCCATTACTGTCTCTTCCTGCGGATCCTATAACATCCGTTTTCCCCAACCGACGTTCCCCAACCAAGTTAGAAAAGTTTTCCTTCTTCGTAATTAATCTACTTCCAGATTGGTATGTGAACACTTGGAATCGCACAATTAACAAGGAAATGAATAGGATGAGGGGTTTCTCTTCTGCCCAACTTCCTACAGCGCTTTGCTGACTTGCCTCTTTTTTCTTGCTTTATCATTTTCTAGGATGGAATACAAACACCACCGCTGAGCTGTACATACTTGCTTGCTGGCATATATGAACCGATTTCAATGTATGAAATTATAGTGTTCGGTTGAATATGTACGTAAATGCAGGGATACATATTGATACTCACGAAATAAGTTCAATAGTTTTTGAACACTCACGATCAGCCAACAAAAAAGCTCCATTTAGATTCTTACCTGGTATGTACATGCACACTTGCACTACTTGTTCTCTGCATGTGAACGTGAAGTAAATTTTGTTTCTATGTTCTGTGCTCATTTGTAATTTTGCCCTGGATAAAAACCATATGGTATGGGGTACGATTTGAATAAATCAGCTTTCAATGTTTCATAAATGCTCGTTTTAGTATTCTCCGCAAAATATGATGCTCATTTGGAATGAAATTATGTGAAATTTTACGAAAATCAATTTGATTTCAATGCTCCGGTGACAATCCTCTTGAACAAAAGGTTTTTTCAGCTCTGTACACTTTTTTGAGCAGCACTCCTTTGATTTCTTGTCAGATCTAAGGGAAAGAGGAGAAGCATATGCGAGAATTAAAATGATCAGTTTGAAGCTCTCTCTGGCTGGCAAGTGATTTTTCTCTCCACAAAGCACACACACATCGCTTTCCTCCTCTTCTTTTTCTCTTCTTCTCTCTAATCAATCTTCTCTCTCAACACTCGGTGATTGGATAGAACCAAGTTTAAATATCTAAACGCGGAGCGGAGCGCACTGTGATACAATTATTTGAGACTATGAAAACTTTCACTAAAATCCTTTAATCGGTTCACTAGACTGAGAAAATTTTCATAAAAAAACTTTTCTCTTTGAGAAAAAATAAAATAAAATCCGTTAAAAGGGTCTGACTTTGCTTGTGCTTTCTTGTTCCGTTGAGGACGAGAGAGAGAGAAAAAAACGTTTACGTGCAGTAATCACTGTCAAAGAACTTTTTCTCGTGTATTGGCACGGCACTCTTCAATACATTTAATGGGTCTTCCTCCTATCTTCTTTCTATATATACGCGCTTGTACTTCACCCAAATGAAGAGCGACGAGAGAAAAAGAGAAGAGCCCTTACTTTATAACTATCCTTATATATAAAGTTCATGAACTTTAAAGGATCTTTATGGGTATGCGTATGTATATATACTTAAAAGAAGACGCGACGCGACGAACAACGTGTGCGGCATGGATCCGCATAAGCTGATATATGCATGAAGCACACTGCACTGGCTTGAGTGAGTGAAGAGTGTAGTACATTGTACATAATGTAAGTAAAGAGGTAGAAAAGGGGCTTAGAAAGCTTTTTTCCATCATTGTTTCAGCAAAACTTTTTAATTTTTAAAAGCCTCTTCAACCCATTATTCCTAGAATCTCTTCACATCACACAGCTGTATATAGAGACACTCAGGCATATCCGAGAAACAAATATCTGATAGGATTTTACCTATTATGCATCCACGAAACTCACATGGAGAGTGAGCGAGTATTTTCACTATATACAAGAAGAGCATCAAACACTGATACCACATCACATACATACAATTCTTCTTCATATACATACAGTCAACTTTTACTGCTCACTTTTTTCCTGTACAAGAAGACGGCTAGAAGTATTTATATGTATCAGGAGAATGTCTTTAATGGAATCAGACTTCAAGTTTGCGCCTTTCTTCATCATTCTCAGTCAGTTTTTTCTTCTTCCACTCTTACAACTGGAGGCAAATGGAAACAACCACTGTAGCTGTGTGGAGGAGAGGAGTGAGTGATGTTAGTCAGTCTTCGTCTTCGTAGTTCGTTGTTTGCTCCCATTCATTCAGCTCTCTCAACTTTTTCGAAGAGAGGATGAAAAAAATCTACGTTAGCCCTAGCCTCTTCCTCCTACTCTGAATCTAAGTCGCGAACAATGTGTACTGGGGGAAAATGCTGAAGAATGTGTATGAGATTAGGAAGAAATTAATTAGCAAGAGATAATAGGAAATTCTTTTCCCCGGTCCCTATCATATTTTTTTCCTCTTTTTTCTCTCCACTCTCATGGTTGACTTACCTAAAGACCTTATATAGCAGGATGCTAAATGAGGTTAAAGTATTAGAATATTATTAGAATTAGAAAGTTAGCTAATGTCGACTCGTATATATACTTTCATAAACAAAATGGAATATCCATGTCTTTCATTTTTTCCTCCTTGTGATGATATAATAATGTACGAAATCATAATGAGGATGAGTAGGTTTAGAAGTCAGGCATTTTCACGTCAACCAAACTCCATAACAAAATGTGTTTCGTAAAGCCGAATTTGAAACTTACGTAAGATTCGTGCTTGATAGGTAACAAAAGAGCTCATATATTCTTTCTTTTGGAATCAAGTCATGTGTTTTTTTGCAAAAAAATCCTTTTTTACGTAACGTGTTTCATTTACAAGTTTTGTTTTGTCTACTGATTCTAATTGTAAGTGTGCAATGAAGTCGTAACAAGTATTCACAAGAATAGTAAATATTTACATACAAAAAGTTACATCAAAGTATATAGACTGTATCTATAATATGAAGTAGTGGATCCGTAAGTAAGATAAAAAAAGTGTACACACATTGTGATTGCATGTTTCGCCGGGATTGGATCATGTAGCAATTAAACTGATGAATAGAGAAAGGAGTCAGCCCATTTCCGAAAAAAACTATACAGCCTTTTCCAGGAGTCTAGTATGGCTTGGTTGAGGATATCACGTTTTTGTCAACTATTTTATTTCCTCTGTTCCCACTATGTCATGATGTTATTACCAAATGGAAGAGTTGGAAAAAGCACACACATCTTTTTTCTTCCCATCATACTTATATGTATATCAACTTATAATGATGTATTTTTCCTACGTACATGGACGTAACACTTTTTTCAAGTTTAGTGAAAAGAATGAAAGGTTTATATGAAGGAAAACAAGGGAAGGAGGGAAAAAATATATAAACTCTCTTTCCTCTGCACATCATTATCCAGCACAATGTACAGCCCATGATTTTCATGCACTTTTTATGCCTTTCTAAACACTTTCTATTTCTAAGAAAAAGATAATGCGAGTTTATATCATCATGACATGATATGATATTAGAAGCGACAACTAAGGGAGCGAGTGAAAACTTGTAGACAGGAAAGGGGCAAATAAGTAACTAGTGTGCAAAAGTGGGGAGAATAGTATATAACAGCATTTGTGTAGTTTGTACAATAAAAAAAGTTGGTAAGTGAGCATACATATGCACTAAGCTTTTAACAGGAGCACACACAAGTAGACAACAGAGAGAAATGGTTCTTGTGGATTTTTTAAGCTCCATTTTTTATAAGAATATGATTTTGAGGACAAAGTTGAAGAAAAATAAATGGAGAGATCTAAAGCAAGAAGAGAAAAAAGAGTTGGTGTGGTGTTGGTAGGGATGCGTTAGTTACTTCTTTCCTATTTTTTCTCTCCCTCTTTTTCTCTGTCTCTCTTTTTTCCTATTCCTCATGCAGTCAGAAAGCTTTCTTTTATTCAACCACGTCATACTTATAAAACGAGACAGTAGTCAGCACGCATGAATGAAAGGATGCTGGCATTACTGCTCCAAGTCATATCTCTCCTCGACTCTCTACTTGAAGCTCTACAGTTGTGAAAAGAAACTTAAATGCAGACAAGCTCTCGCTCTCCTTTTCTCGTCTCAGGGAAGACGAAAAAAGGATTCAAGAAGATAGAGAGCGAGAGAGGAACAAGGGCACACACAAAAAATGTTTCACTTTCACGTATTTCATATTAAAATACAAAATAAGATGAGAGGAAAAAGAGAAGAGAAAAAAATGCTGAGCTGTGCAACTAGGAGAGCACTAGTCCTCCTCCTTGTTTCATTGTTGTGGCAATCGTTGTGTATGTGAGTAAAGATTGAGGTAGCATCAAAATGACACAATCTCCACCACCCTATGTGTGCTTAGCTCTCTCTCTCTCGCTCCCTTTTTATCGTGTTGTTAAAGCATTCACTTGCCTCCACTTTGCTCTAGCTTCGCTATTCCTCCGTCGTCATCATCTTTTTCCAACTTATAATGTGGGGTGTGTGGTGTGGTCGTAATAGTAGTGATATGAAATATGAAATGTATCAAGAGGGACAAAAAATATGCACAGAATATGAGACGGGGAAAGAGTGGAGAGCTGAAGCGAAGTTATAAGAAATACTCAAAAGTCTATTGTATGCTGCCGTCTCGTGCCTCTTTCATTTTGCATTCGCTTCTTCCTATCTCCTTCCCACAAAGAGGGACATGTCTCATTTCGTCCCATTCATTCTGCATTGGCTTGGCTTTGCGCTGGCAGAAGAAGAAAAATACAACGGCCCACTCTACAACATCGAATCCCTTAGCTTGATACAAGATACTTTCATTCATTAAAACTTTCTCCGAATTTGTGTATCTTTAACTTGTCCCCGTTAGCCGAAATTCTGATGAATATATGTGTACGCAATTGATGGTTTATGTTTTGTCTTCCTTTTAATGACACTTTTTCCTTAAAAATCGCTAATGATTCTGAAAAATAATTCGTGTCTGGCGCCTACTTGTTTATCCACGTGTATGTAATGTTCACGTATAACCTTTCCCAAGAATCTATACAACTTTTATTATGATCAAACATGGAAGGACTTTCTCCTCCCGAAATAACTTTTCAGGGAAAATGCTAGTGTTAGCCAAAGCCACTTTGGTTTCAATCTTAAATGCTCAAAATGCAAGTCTAAACCCGGTATATCGTCTCTGCTTTCTTGCATTTTTAGAGAAGAGAAGTGTGGTGCTGGCGCTCTTGCTTTCTCTCGCTCTCTCTCTGCAGGATATTTTCAAAGTGTATGTTGTACACAAGGGAAAAATGATGAATGTGTTGCCGAGCAGATTCTATTCGTGAGAATCATTTTCCTCAAGATGCACATACTCCTCCTGTGCAGTCATATGGAGAGTAAGTAAAATTATGTTGTAATGACGTAGGGGTGAAAACCGAGGTGAACTCTTACTCACTGAGCAAACGAGACAAGGAAGACTTTCCTTTCTTTCTCCTACCATTTGCAGCATAGGTTTTTTTCCTTGAAGAAGAAGTACGAGCGAGTTTTCTTGATATCCATTTTGTCGAGTCTCCGATTCTTGGATACGTATTCCTTTCTACCTGCTGGTTTTCCTTGTGCTGCAAACATTTTGTGGAGCTTCCTATATACAAACACATAGATAATACGTCATAAATATATGTATTCATATATTTCATGTCTATCTCCATAAGCCGCGTGCAAGAACATGTGAAGAGGAAAGGAAAGGAAAAGAAGAGTGAAATTGGGAGAAAGGGAGGGAGGGTTTCTTCAAGAAGGTAGTTTGGCAAAAAAAAAATATTTGGAAAAAATGCGCATCCTCGAATATAGAATAGTAAAGATCCTGTAAGTTTTCTTCGTATCTCTCTTGTCTTCCCCATCTTTCTTATATCAGAGGAGGATCAGTAGCTTGCGTCATTTCGAAATAGGTGAGCAAACAAGCAGAAAGAATACCGGGAGGGAACCCTTTTTCCCGATACGAGAAGCTCATATGAAATGTTTGGTTCTGACAGTTGTTGCTACACTGAGCTGTCACATCACGCCTGATTGTTACAATGTAAGGTAATTGCCTCAGAAGAGATGACGATCATGATGATGATCCTTCATCCATTTCTTTCCCAGGAAAAAACGGGAACTTGTGTTTTCAACATAATGTGGATGTCCACATCTGGGCCGGATGCTATAACTGAAATGAGAAAAGACACAGCTTTTCCATATCATGGCGATTAGAAACGTGGATAGGAGACTTTACAAAAAATATCTACTAAGATCGTAACATATGTTGTTGGTATTGTAGATAGCTTAAATTAGCATTTTTTATTACTCAGTCTTAAAAAGGCAAAGTGCACTAATAATGATTGGTTAGCCAATGTAAGAATATTCGAGATAAGAGACATTTTCATGCTGAGACAAAATAATATAAAAGTTAAAAACTTAAAAATGATTCGTCTAGAGTCCCATTTAAAGCCTAAAATAATATTTTATTATAATTGCCTGATCCTACCTGCGTGCGAAATGTTTTGTCGTATCTAGACGAGTGTGTGCATAATGAACAAAAATTTTTTTCCCTAGCCGAGATTTGAACCCCGCTCGCGTTGTACATAGAGCCCATCTATCACCATAGCACCACTGTGCGATTACAGTATAACTAAGCGTAAAA
>JAQFZW010001400.1:0-27859 GCA_034687055.1 Heteromurus nitidus
GTCAGACATCAGAACTGGCTGAACACATGCAAATAATTCGCGAAATCGCTGTTGAACGACTGCTTCATCAACAAATTGAGAATGCGCGTTATGGAAATCGTAAACTGCAACATAAGGCCATACAGATTGGGGACAAAGTCTTACTACGTGTGTTCCCACGTGCAAAAGGGCGTAGCATAAAACTCATGTACAAATTTGAGGGTCCTTACACCATCATCGCTTAATCACCTAACAGTGACGTGAATTACGTCATCGAAATGCGCTCAAGAGGACGTACCTACCGTAAAACCGTTCATATTGAAAAACTGAAACGTTATCATTCCCGTGAAGACAACGATGAACGTACGACTTTCGATTCTGACCCCGTTGACACTGACGACGAGTCAGACAACGAGTTAGTACCTCTGACTCCGGATCGACCACCATCCAGTTCTCCTTCAAATCTCGTCCAACCCACAACAGTGCTACATTCTCCACATTCTCAGTTAACCACAGGTTCACCTGAAATCTCTCCACACCTGAGTTCACCGATACCACAAATTTCAAGTGAGTTCTCCTCATTACCATTTTTTGAAAGTGTTTTGCCTACAGAAGAACAAGTTACTTCTGCTCCCCCTCCAATACCTCCAAGACCATACAACCTACGTCAAAGGAAACCGATTCAGTATTCGAAGTGAACGATGAATTTCCGCGGATTCATCCTTTTCGCGTACTTTTCCGGGACGCTGGCTAATACTCCAGCTCCTTTAATTTCTATTTCCATTGGGATAAATCTCGTGCAAATCCCAAAAACCTTTTATCAAGCCACGGTCAATCTTCTCTACTCGGTACCGATTCCAACAAAACAAGATTTGACTGTGAAACATAATTGCTCCGGCAACTCATGTGAATTCTTCTCGCATTTACGTATTCTTGCAGCCGACACGGCCCGTCTCATTGAGCAAACATTGCCCTCACACTACGATGAGGATGAAGTTACATTGAACTCACCTTTACGTAAGACACGTGCATTATTATCATTCGTTAGCAGTTTCGGCAAGTGGTGTTGCGAATTTGCAACAAATTCCGATATTGACACCGTCGCTACTTCTGAAAACGACCTCTCAAAGCTCGTTTCCCATTTACAGCAGCAAGTTATCAAGGAACACAATAGTGCCATTCAAGCAAAAAACATTTTAAATAACTACAGTCATGACCTTAATAATGTTCTCGCTCAACTCCTAAATCACACTAGAAAAGATATTTCCAAACTGGCTGTCTTTGAGCAGCATCTTGAAGAGGATCTTCTAAATATACAACAAATCTTATCTCTGCACTCTCGGTTATCTCATCGCATTGCAACTGCAATCTCCTGGAATTCCATTACGCAAGCTTACAAAGCTCAACAAATTCCACACGCTCTGATCAACGAAGACATTTTACTCGAAGATTTGCACAAACTAGACACAATTTTGTCTGAGCACAACCAATCTCTCGCCATTAACTATGCACACATCCACAAATATTATTCTCTGCGCACCACATCGTGTCACTTCTCTAATTCTACATTTGTTATACGTGTGCGTATTCCTATCATCCAACAGAAGGACGTGTATGAACTTTTTGCCATACGCACAGTTCCGTTTATGTACCTAAACTCGGTGTGCAAAATACAGATATCCACCGATTACATACTTCACCGACGCGGCCAAATAGTGCCGTTGAATGGAAAAAGCTTAACTCATTGCGCTGACCCAGATACACCTTTATGCCTTGCTCCAAGGTTTTACACGAGTGCAACCACCGATATGCGTTGCCTCCAGTGAACCCTGCAAAAGTTTACATCCATCGCAGCTTTAAGAGATGCATGCAAATTAACATGCACTGCTGCCGGTGAAACTTCACCTTTTATCCAATTTTCTGCAAATAAATATGCACTTCTTAAATATGAAGGACCCATCATCATACGCTGCCCAAATGCAACGGATATTTCTCATGACATTAAACATTTTTTGGGACTCCTGGAAATCACCATTCCATGCAGATGCGTAGCTACTCTTAATTCAACTATTTTACGACCAAGCTTTCCGTGCCCGCAAACGGAGCTCGTCACACCATCAGTCCTCCACGTTTTGCCAACTATTTGGACATCAACCTTAGAGTCCAAAGTCCTCCAGGTTAAGGACTCTCTATACCCCAACCTTTCAGCTATTTACGATGAAAAATGGCCAAGAAAAATTCCTATTTTAAATATGTCTACATCAAGTCAACAGGAATATACGCTGCCCTTACATGTGGACATAAGTCCAAATCATCATATATCACATCCGTAGATGTGCTGATCATCATCATCATCATCATCATCTTCTGCAAAAAGTTTAACGCTTTGAACCCAGCCACAATAATGGCCACGATTCTTGCTTACATTACGACACGAGCAAATGCCGCTCCTCTTCATAACAATCCTGAGTCCAGTTTCATCTTTGAGACATTGCAATTAATTTGCTTAATTGTCATCATTTTAATTGCTCTCCTCATTTTTGTCCAACTGCGGCAGTCAACTTTATTGAAGATCTTAGAGACAAATTCAACTTGGCAATCCGGCCGAACGAAGATCACCATCCACGGAAATGACGCAGCGAATGCACTTACAATACGTCAGCATTTTCGTCGTCCAACAACAGGGGATCCCAACTGCGCTCCTCGATACACAACAACCTCTTAATGGATCATATTATCAAGTGCTCACATTCACATAATTACCTAGTACATTCAATCAGAAAACTTTCCTCCAACCACTTAAAACATTTCTTTTCTTTTCTTGAATCAGACTAAACATTACTCTTCCTTTCCATTTCACATCTTCGCGATTAAACTTGTCAGTTAGTTTTCACCGTTCAGCGGAGCATACATCTTAAAGTTTTTGTTCCTCACATTTCAAGAAGCCGCATATATACAAGTCAAAGTTACAAGCCAAGTCAAAGTTCTCAATTCATTCTCTGGCAGTAAGTACATTATATCAAATATATTCATAATTTGCATTCATTCTTCTATTCCCTTTCCGGAACCCTGACACAATAAAACACATTAACACACAAAACTCGAACACCATTATTAGCCACGGGGTCAACATGGATCCAAACAGGCCAAAACCGAGCCTTAGCGTGTCCCCTTATTGGGATAAAAACAGGCGCAATCCGGCTCGTGACGAGTTACTGGCATTTATAGCCAGGCTCTCGTTTTGGATGAGCATGTGGGCCACGTACAACACCATGATGCCGGACCCACTCACACCGGCTCCTCTTGAATATGTTCGCACCGGAGCTGCCTTTCTCCGGGAACTAACTTTCCTGGCATCCAGTGTGGGTCACGTCTTTCCACTCCCACCTGTTAATTCGGGCGGCGCACCACCAGCAGGAGTAGCAGCTCCGGCGGTACATCCTCCACCACCGCCACGATTAACCATGGACATGCCTTTAAACCTCTCAGGCCGTTCTGACCTGAATCCGAATCCGCGTCCAAGTGCTTTCGCTCCTCCTGCCCCAACGGTACCACAACCTACTTTTAATCTACCGACAGGAAATTTTAATTTTTCACCGTATTGTGCAGCTCCTCCATCTGTACCTACAACAAGGCCGCCTTGCTGTTGCGTGCAATCACGTCATCCTTTGATGCCTCCATCCGTAGACCCTGCAAATCAATCCGGCGAACCAGAATTAAGGAGCCTCCTCTCTGAACGAGTGTCACGTAGGAGAGGACGACCACGTCGAAGCGGAACACCAACCCGGAAGACTAAACGACGACATAATCGTCGTCCAAGGTCTCCAGTGGACAACTCATACGGTTCCATCAACCGGGCCGAATTTACTTCACCTCCTCAACCATACCTATCCAATCAGCCAAGCCTTTCTAACAGCCGAGCAGCCATTTTCTCAACCCGCGTTTTCACCACCGCCTGTCACATCACCTCTTCATCCGTTCAGCTCTTCAGTTCTCTCAGCAGCACTTAGACCTCCTCCACGGACCACATCTGCTGCAACCCATGAGGTCTTCCAACAACCACCGGCATCTCCGGATTCCGAAAACGAATTCCTTGATGTCGAAGGCATCTCTGACCCAGAGGACAACATTCCAAAGGACAATGCCACGGTGCCCAACGAGGAACCCACAACCCAACGAGAAAGCTCCGACCGTAATGAAAACACGGACACCTTAACACTGTATTCGGCGGACGGCGGGATCACCGAGCCATTTCCACCATCTATCATGCTGTCCACCACTCCGGTCCGGGACTGCCCCACTCCGAATCCGTTCGTGCTCCTCAATCCGTTGCAAGACGATGCAACTCCATCCTCATCTGGGCAAAACCGACCAACACGTAGCTCCCCACGTGCCCCACCACGATGGACATGTGCACTCTGCAAGACAAGGGGCAAACATTTTTGCACGTGCCCCCTACGACAGTGAATGTCCGACATACTTGACCTTACACTTACTGCACACACTTTCAATAACAAAAATTTTCACGTCTTAAAATTGTAACATTATTTCTGTTTGAACTCACAGAATTTCATGGACGGAGTGCTAATTTCCCTTGAAACACTTTAACGAACCATTTCTGATTCTGAACTCGTTTTTTTCTTATTTGCCTCTCCCAAGCCCTCCCCCCTTTTCTCGCATATTCAGTAAACCCAGACAGTCGACATGGATCGAGAGGAAGAAGAGCAAGCATGGCATAGGGCTCCTGATCGTTCCCCAACACCAAACTCAGGATGGATGTTCCGAGCTCGAAATCTTATTCGACGAGCTCAGGGTATCAACAGCATCCAGGCCATTTTTGGACCACTTCTGACCTTTTTACAAAACACGGTAGAAAACAACATTAACCTATCACTTCCAAATACGACACAGGTAGCCGCCATCGCTCCTGTGCGACGCCGACCTGTCATTGTGACTCGACCCTACCATCCTCCAAATTACCGTGGCCCACGGGCCATCCAACAACAATACTGGTTTAATGTACCTTCAGACGACGAAGACGCAGCTCAACCTTTCAACCCAGCGGCCGACGTGCAACATCCAAACGTCTCTGGCCGTGTGGCCGCACGGGGACTTCAGCTCCCCTCTTCTGACTCAGAAGGATCTGACTGGGAATTCAATCCAGGGGTTTTCCGCCCTCGGGACCCTGTGGTCCATAACTATCTGCCACATGCCAACAACGATCGCCCAGATTTTTGGCGAAATAGATGCTTTAATTGTCGACGTCTGGGCCACACCATGGCCAATTGTCCTGATCCTCCTCCATTGCTTTAAAAAAGCTTCCTGTTCAATTCACACTCCAAAGCACTCCGGCCACCCATTTCAAACTTGTAGACTCTTGACACTTTTGTATAATTTCTTTCGTTGTTCTTACTGAAATCGAACATTCTTTGACGATCGTCACACTGTTTGGTTCGCAAAACAAAGAAAACCAAAACCAAAATATTTTTAACATAACATTCCTCTTCAATCTTTCCAAGGACCAAACATGCCAAATTATTGGGACTTGCCTAACCCGATGCGGGACATGTTCTTAGAATTCATCCGGCTGCTGCGGTTCATCCTGCTTGTTTTTGAGGAAGCTTTCCTCACTTCACCGCAGGCTCACCACTACGACCAGGTGTACTATCTCTCACACTTTTTGGGCGAGATTCTTCGCCTCATTGCTGCAGCTCAGGGCCCATCTACTCAACAATTTGGAAACACAGCCTATTATCTAGCCACCTCACCAGCAGCCTCAGTTCAACCATCCACTGGTCAACAGCTTCCGCCATCAATAGCTAGCCCGAGTCATGATTCACTTCACTCTTCGGATTCTTCATCCTTACCTGCTGCTCGCTATCGCCCGGCTTCACCAGAGCCGCCTTACCCCCTCCGGCGCTTCCTGGGCCACCACAGTCCACCGACTTCTCTACGGCGCCCTCCAGTCGCAGCGTCCCACTCTTCCGCCGATCCGGGATCTCAAACACACGTTCCCAACTACCCTGGCTCTTCCATCTTTCGAGGACATACCTGCATCTATCGCAGGGAGGATCGCGAATGCCATAATTGCCATAATAAGGGCCATCTGGCGAAATCCTGCCCGGAATCGAAACTTTGCCACCAGCGTGGTTCCTCTCGACACCTGATGGCAAATTGCGACAGGGACGTCCGGTGCATGTTGTGCAACAGCACAACCCACGACACCCCACGGTGTCCCTTATCCCGGCCAAAACGGCGATAAGTGCACCATGGTTCTTCATTTGTCACCCGTCTCTCCTTTTTCCTCTCGGCGAAGTGTTAATTCGAGTCTACACCATCCTAATTCGAGTCTCCACCATCCTAATTCGAGTCTACACCGTCCAAATTCTACTTCTACTTTTCCTACGATATTCACATACAGATATATTTGATTTATTATTGATTTATATTCCATGTTTCTCCACGATGATATCATATAATTTATGTGGTTTATTTTATCATTCTCACTTTGTTCCTTTCGTGTCCGTCCACGATCCTGGGGTTCACACGCTCCCGTTCCTTTCGTGCGGCTCGTCGGGCAGCTTTGTCCGCCTTCCGCACAGCTCTCCGCAAATCTTTATCCTCCCTAGTACGGGAGCTCCGGGACGTTGACGGATGCGTCAGTTCAGGATGCGACGGATCAGGTGGACTTTCGCTGCTCGTTGCCAGTAATTCCTTTCAACAAAAAACAAATAATTATTTAAATTTAGTTCCAAATCCACATTCACCACCTACTGTTTACATTACAAACTAATTAGTTCATATTCTAGTACTTACCTTGATCACCTGCTGCGCAAGCTCCATCTGATCACTATTGTCGCCTTTAGAGGTACTTGGTTTTTGTCCCTGTAAACAATTCAATGACATATACTTAACTTTCTTTCCAACTTCAAACTCGGTCACGACAATATTCACAAACCAGTATATGTCACTTACGTCCATCCTGGTTGGACTCTTTTACTCCTCCTCACAGACTTGTTTCTTTGAAATCTTCGTTTTCCTGATAGATTATATATAAACATTATTTACATTACTTCCTGCCTTGTGGCATTATATATTTATAAGTTCACATTTATGGATGGAAATAGCGTGTGAAACGTTTAGCTTACCCCGTTTATGGCTTTGTTCAGCCTGTACCGCAACTTTTGATCCAGGTAGATATCACTCTTTCTCCGTGCACGATTCCCACTTCTTCAATATTGTTTGTGGCAATCACAACACAAATACCATCGCACGCACGCACACAGTAGCACACGTATAGGCCTATAGTGCATTCCTTCTGGATTGCAGTATCTGCCGTATGCTTCATGTGTCAACAGTTTTTTTGCTGCTCTTGATATCCCACGGAGCGAGCGCAGGATATAGTTCCTCGCTCCTACATTTCACACGTTGTTTACTTCCAGAGTGCATTTTTGCATTCATTTACTTAATCTTGAATTTATGCGTACATATGTTTATCCCATATTACTTTATCGTGAGCTTTGCATGTGCTCACCCTATACATAAATATCATTATTTAACACGCATTCGATGCGTTTAGACATTCCCATGTCACACATTTACTTGTTTGAAATTTCTTGTTTATTCTTGTTTATGGCTCGCGGAGCTCGCTTTCGCGAAGGCCGGCATGTCACCTTCGGCTGCATATGTATGTACCTACATAAATATATATAAGAGGATGCAAACAATCAATAAAGATTCATTCCATCTCTTACTTTACAACAATAACGACTACTACTACAACCGCTCTCTACCATCTCAGCTACTTCACCCCAACGGCATAACCATAACCGTCTCATTACCATATAGATACAACACTGATTTTAAGAACAAGTGGAGCATGATTAACGTTAAAAGTGTGAAGATCGTGAGAAAGTCCAAACGCCTAGCTGAATATATCAAGAAAAATATGGGAAGGAGGAGTAAAACAATAATAGTCAACGAACTAAACTGTAAAACCTAAGTTATGTATATCCACTGATATGGACGTAGGATAGGAGCTTCTGACATGGGAACAAGGGAGATTACTCCAGTAAAAAAATATTCAGAATGCAACAGATGTCCACTTCATGGACGATTAAGTGTTAAAGAAAATGAGATTTTTTAGAAATTTAAGTGATTTAAAGATTAAGTTTGAAAATTTGATGTTTGTGTGTAAGAAAAAAAAGTACAAAAAATACAAACAAGGGAATCTTGTAAGCAGGAAAGAGCGAGGTATAAAAAGGCGCTCGCTTCCCTGGCTCGGAGCAGAGGTTTCTATTCTTCAGAGGTGCTCGAACTCGCCAAGACGAGTTAGCGCCGAGACCTTGGGACCTACATGATGAAGCAAAATTCCGCGTAGTCGCGGTCAAGCGTTGGGAGAATAGTAAACCTTAGGGGTAGAGGGAGAAGTTCGGAAACCTCGAATAAAACCAGACTTGCTTTCCACAAAAACCGAAAACCACGGTATCTTTACAGTCTCATTATTTTTTATACATAAATTCTAATATGAAAACCCAAACACGGGCATAAGTTAACTTCGATCAAAATATCCACACGGAATAAATATACAACAGCGCAGGTTATGATTGAGAAATTCAATTTCATTCCACGTCAGTTGTAAATTTTCAGTACGACTAAAAATTTAATACTGTCCCTGTCCTTTCCGCATAACTCTGTTCTGTTTAAGAGATATATATAAGTAATTAATACATTTTCAAAAGTACCTTCATCCATTGCCAGCTTATGGATTTATGCTTGTCGCATTTCGCAAATAAATTTTTCTTTCGAATATGCGAGGCAGTTTGCTTGTCTCCTTTATTCCGTCAACCTTTTACAATTTGGCCGTTCTCCCATTACCTTGTTCAATATTTCTCTTTATTTCAATCTTTCCACCTATGTCAGATCTGTAGTTGGCATTCAGAAACTTCATTATTATTTTTCAAATCATAATCAATAGTCTGAGGTACCACTCAAGAAAATCGACACTACATTAATTTAATGTAGATACAGTTCAGTATGGCATAACATATTCAGCATAAAATAATTCTGGAGCAAGAGAATTTGGAACCATGTCACATGGAAAATCACACAACGACAGCACGTATCTACTAAGCATTTAAGGGTAAACTTTAACACAATGGATCAATATCTGTTAATTCTTCTACTCGTCCTCTATGCGGACTTTAGTGGGTCCACAAGTGACATGCCGCTGGAAGATCTCACAATACCGGACACCATTTTCAGCTTAGGTCTCGAACAAAACTGGAATTTTCCAGACGCGTTGGATATGAGTGAATTCTTTCTACCATTTTGCACGTGTCTGATTCACATAACAAATTATGAAAGTTACACCTCCGTCAAGTCAGCAGTTCCCTTAATCCTTTGCAAAATCGAACCAGCGCTTCGACTTCGAATACGTACAAGTTCTTCCGAGGTTCCATTGGGCTACAGTCTTACCTGGACTGCAACTGGAATGCGGAACATCACCACCTTCAAGAACAACATCGTCAATACAACGGAATGCAACTGTCCGCTCTTGCATTGTAAACTAGAGAGCACGGAGGAGGCTGGCGTCGGTGTCCAAATCAACGCGATTCGTTTCGCATCGAATTCGAGGCCATGGAACTGCCAAGTCCAAGTGGACATGTTCCCTTCCCCGTTCCTCCTCCAACCACAGTTCGAGTTGTATTCGTACCTTCACTCCCTTCCTCAAGTTCCAAGCATGTGGACCTTCAGCACACTCGATTCGTATAACGAAATAGCGTCAAATGGCAAAGGGTCTCATTTCCTCTTGCCCTCAATAACTCCCGAAATACGCATTTTGATTTCATCGACGAAATCCCGAAATCCCTACCTCGACATTTGGTACTACTTGGCACTGAAAATTCAGTTGGCGACTCGAGACATGTTGGAAGAGATGAATAGAGCTCCGTTTAAGGAGGATGAGTGGGATCATATTAAACTCACTAGAAAGTGGGTTCTCGCAACTGCAAGCCCCCAATTTGCTTTGCCAACCGAGAACGCTTACAATCGGATATTTCTTCACGTTTGTCTTGATGATTCGAGAACCTCGCCGATAAAACAAGTCGACATTATAGTTCCACACTACGACAAGCTTATCGTCAAGCAAAATGAGCTAAGTTTGTTTGCAAGAAGTGCGACGAAATTCGAGCATATCGCGAACATGGCAAGTCTGCCCCACAACTCAATGACATTTTGGGAACTGAGATTTCAGAGAAATAAATTACACATCTTTTACGAATACCTTAATCTCTGTGAGAATGAGAATTCAACGAGTGTCTTGAAACGCCAATTGACGACTAAAACGTCAAGAAACCTTGTCTTCAGAGCATATGCGAAAGTATGGAAGTCAATCATGGGACTTAACCACTCTTCCGTCCACATTGGATGGATGGACTTGGTTATTGTGATGGGATTGGCCGCCGTCAGAAAATTGAACCATTGGATATAAGTTATAAGCAATTTTCAGAAATATCTTTAACCATTAAAGAATACGACACGTTAGCTTATCCCTTGCTTTCCTCCTTCTTCGCTGTTGCATTCCCCGAAAAATACAACTCGCTTAATTTTGTCAGCTGTGGAAGGCCTCATGTGGACAAACTGGCTTTCGCGCAATTCGTAAATATTTTCGACTTGAAATGCTGGATGCTGATATTTCTGACTCCACTCCTTGTCGCATCCACAATTCCCTTCGTCAGCGAGAGACAAGCAATGTTTTCGTTTCAGAATGCAAGCAACATTTTGAAAGCCTTTCAGATTCTTCTTGAGCAAGGATCAGGGATTTCCGATTCGATTCTAAAAATTCCTCGAGTACGAGTTGTAATGGGGACATACATTCTTCTGGGATTGGTGCTCAGCAACGCATACAAGAACGACAATGTTTACAACATAATCGCACCCAGATCGCCAATTCAATATAAATTCTTGAGGCAACTCGTGGCCGACAAGTTTGACATTTTCACAAGAACCACAAGACCAGCGATACCTAACATTTTCTACCTGGAGCTATCATTTTTGAAAAGAACGTCTGAGCAAGGGGCCCACGTGCTCAGTGCATTAACAAATAATGACGATCTCATCCTCAATCTCGAATCAGAACTCGGTCATCATCTGAAACAAAGAATACACACACCACACCCCCGCAGTTGTTCCCTCTGAATCTGATTCTAAACAAGAGTTGCGGTTAGAAATGGTTTTAAATTGGACTAAGCTGCATCCATTGGCGGGACTTGCTCTTTTTGAGATGAGAAAGCACTACATCAAGTTGAGGAAGGCAGGGTTGTATCCCCCAACTTTATCTGGCGACGGGGATTTTGCCGACCGCGAATCAACACTTTTAAATAATTCGATTAAAATGTGCAATAAAACTGCCCTTATTCTGCCGCACACGATGTGCGTCGAGTACGCGAGGCAGCTCAAGAAGTCTGATAAACGAAGTCATGTTTACGTTGGGAAGGAGTCATTGATGACGCCTGGAATTGGATTCGGTCTCAGAGGACTACTTCCGATCCATATTCTCTGGAGAATCAAGAGCGTCGCTCAGGCTGGACTTTGGGACTTTGCAGGGAATTTGATTCGAGGAGAGAAAACGAAGCTCTCGTCCCCGACAAAGCTCCAGGAATGGATGGAAATATTCTCGTGATTTTTACAGTGCTAATGTCTGGACTCTCCGTGGCTATATTCACGTTTTGTACCGAGATGAGGCGGATTTGTATGAGGAAAATTAGAGACTTTAGCGAGAAGCCAATGAAAGTCACTCTCCTGAGTTGGAAGGATGAGTATATAAATTCTGTGTTTGAGTGCTTAAAGATTGTACCCGCCAAGGGGATGAAGTTGCTTATTCGTCAATTTAATCGTCGCAAAGAGATGTGACATGGCAGAGATAACGTAATTGGAAATTGCATGCGATGACGATACAAATAATGTTAAAGTTAAGCTTCACGTTGTGTTAGTTGTTACCAAAGCGTCAAAATTAAAATGTGTTAATGTATTAATTCATTAGGTGAAATCAGTTGATGTGGATGATCCATTTTAAAAAAGGAAGCTGGTCGGCTGAAATAAAGTTCAAAGCTTAATTAAATTAAGTGTCCATCTTGTTAACTCATCTCAGATATTTCATAATGTTAATAAATAATTCGTAATTATATCGCAAAAACATGACATCAAATTTAAAATACAGGATTTCACAATAAAATTCAATCGCTCCGTTCAAATTGGAAAACAAACTTGTGTAATTCTGCGACGTGGGTGGCTCTCTGCAGAGATACCGTTCTGTGGGGAAGAATAGTGTGTGTTTGCGCAACAAAAATAACGCTTTCGAACGCGTTGACTAGAGAGAGATCCTTGAGTGCTCCACCAACCACCCACGCATCCACTCCAGCCTGATACAAGGGGATGCAATTTATAAAAAAATTCAAATGGGGTTTTCCTGGAAGGCGTCGTCGAAGATGCCTGGAGAAGCTCGAACCATCATCGGCACATCTCGAACCGGCAATGAAAAATGCGGAAATTCGGTCTTGGTTTCTTCGAAGGCGTCTCTGCTCAACGTGTTTAAAATTCGAGTAGCCCCTCCACCTATCTATCACACAAGAGGAGTCGGAGTGTCCCTTCTTAATGCTGGAAGTGTCGTGAAATTATGTTCAGAATGTTGGCTCTTGAGCTTGCATGACTTGTTCCAAGTGCGAATCACTGATCTAGTATGAGTGCCAAAATGAATATGCGAGAAAGTATGGAGTGATGAAGTAAGTAGCAACTGATACAAACTTGATTCTATAAATTCCTTGCGACTTGGGATGTTGAGAAGCATTTCCAAGTATAGTTCTTCATCCTCAATTGACATCTTCGATGACATAAGGAATCCAATGACTTGGCATCTTTTTCATGAAACTTTATGATTTCTGATAAATGAAAATATGGACTCTTTCGTGCCTTTCACATGAGTGCATCCCTACTATGTCAAAACATGTATTAAAATGCCCTGCTATTGCTTGAGAATGATGGAGGCTTGTCAAGAATGACCCCAGTTTTGTTCGCAAAATAATCCCCTACATATTTTCCCCACTTTTCGAAATACTGTAACAAATTTTGTTGGAATAATTGATCAAAATTTATTCTTGAAATTAGAGTATATCATTGATAAAATATTTTTAAAAAATGATTGAAACAAAAATATATCCCGTATGTCACCAAGCCATTATTGTTCGGGGGTTTTCAGGATGTTCTCGGGTCCTGTTGTTCCGACTTGCGACGTCAGTCACTGAAAATTGAACAAGAAAGCTGAGATTAGGCGAGCTTTTGAAACTCTGCTAATAATAGTAATAATACTTTAAAACAGCAAATTCGACCTTACCAATACATATAGCTTGAAAAAACGAAGCAGACCAAGTCGAGTAAATCGTCGCAGCAATGACATTCGACTTTGGAGGTACCACCGGTGGGATCAAGGTTCCCGCATACATAGCAGTCGGCACTTTCATTATCCTTGCAGTTCTTCTTGCAGGCTGCCTTTTGTAAGCTGGAACAACCACTTTTTTCCCCTTGCCCTTGAGTAGTGGCATTGCGCCAAAACTCGGACGAGTCTGCGTTGATGGAAACAGCAAGCACCGCACAAATGATTACGAAACTAATGGTTCTCATTTTAACCCGAAAATAAGGAATAATTTTGCCGAATAAAATTGATTCTGTTTAAGACTAGCTGTGCAGCTCTCAAGTGCTACTGTGGTTCGTGTCAAGTTTCAATTCGGAATATGGACTTGGAGCAGCGCACAAAAAAGTCGTATTTGTACTCCCTTTTACGGTTTCACCAAAAACTTCCACTCGCTACTTTATGGGATGCAGATAGGGCACGCGTTTTTTATGGGAATATGTTTTACAAAAAAAACAAATCCTTACAATGTTTTAATTCTCCGGTCAATTTAGCCTATGTCAAGAAGAAGACTGATGATATACGCTATACGCTCCGTATGTCAGGAGACAATTACAAGCCTCCCTGGGGAGCACAATACATACAAGTTTTGAGGCTCACAGAGTATCCTATTTTTGGACATGTATTTTTACCATTTTCCTTTTCTCGAGAAAAGGTGTAAATGCTAGCCTATGTCAACGCTAAAGCGCTTTTTACATGTCAAGGTAAGAATACACATGTAACTAAGTCTTCCCACAGTGAAGCTTTCAATAAAGCTTTTTCGGAATAGGTACCTTGTCCATCATTCCGCCAGTCTGTAAAAAAGTTCGTTGAATTAATTTCTTTTGCTTTTGCTGAGCACAACCAAGAAGGGATTGTCTTGGCTCTCCTTTTTTTCTATTTTCATAACCAAATATTTCAAGCCAAAGTGAGGCTGCTTTGCCATCCTTGCAATGCGGCGGTGGAATTCGGTAGACACAAAAGTGAATGCACTGCACTACACACAATCTATTTGCATTTGCTTAAAAATGGACTTTGAGTAAGTTGGCACAATTGTGAAAAGGTTTGATTTGATTATGGTTCATTTTTGTCTGAAGCCCGATGTGTCTAAATGCAAGGTAGAAGGAATGTAAGGGAAAATGATGTTTCTCATCGTCACCCATTTGACATCTGTTTTGGTGTAACTGGGGCATGGGATTATTTCGGGAACAAAGGGAACTTACAATTCTTCTTCACTTGTTAAAAATGAACCTAATGTTCGAGGCAAATGACATAAAGCTAAACGAGATATATACTGACTCACGCCCACAAAGAGCTGCCGTCTTTCGTCCAGTAAGGGCTTGTCCAAACTCCGAACCTTTTAAAAAGACAAAATATATAGTTAAATTGGTAGCGACGATCTTTCGATTTGTATGGATTTCGTACGAGTATGATTTCTATGACTAAAGTATCATGACTTAGCAACCTCCTACTGGAAAAACTACTGTGTTAGATATGATAAATGTTTAGTGGGCGGGTACCCAACCGTAGGGAGACTAGTAAGATTCCACGGTAAAAACAATTTAAACTCAGGTTTAATTATGTACCTGAATATTTGTAGCTTGTGTAAGCTCATTATTCTAATTGAACTTATCCAAGACGTAGAAGTAACCCCAAGACTATCTGCCTCCACTTAAGGTACTCTTAACACCTTGTTTTCAGAGTCCAATAGAAGAGGAGCAAGCTGAAATACTCTTCCATTTTCTTGTCCAAAATGTTTTCCTCAATAAAAACTTGGATTACATTACTCATCGCGCTGAATTCAGCTCACCTGACAAAAGCCTACGACTTTTTGTTTCAGACCATTCCAAACAGAAAACCACCTGACAATATTCCCCGAATTCGTAACGTTTCCGACCAACTTCAAAAACACACTGACTTACTGTCAACGCTGTACGGATCCTCTATCGACAATTTCGAACCGTTTCAATTCAACTTTGACGAACACTTTTCTCCTTACAACTCCTGCCTCAAACTGGTAAACGTCTTCGGTCATCCCAACTTGCTTGCATGGAGTAGCCCTTGGATAATTCGAAATTTGAAGCCTGTCGAGTATTGGTTCGGAACGTGGGACTACTGGGAGGGCTGGGACAGACAAGGAATACACTCAGCAGTCCAATGGATTCCAGAGGAAATCAAAGATCCGAAAAATGTGTGTAACGACAATGCAACTCCACACAAGGTCCTACTCTGCTCAATTTTTGGCTCCAACGGATTCGATTATTTGCGATTCATGACCTCGTCGAAACCATGGAATTGCTATCTCCAAGTCACTTTTCACCCCTTCCAAAATTTCCTACAACAAGGAAGACACCCGGAGTGGAAGCCTCCCAGTTTTGACACGGAGATGACCTCACTGCTACAAAGATTTCAACTTCCTCTGTGGAACCCTTCTCCAGAAAACATGCACGTGTTGGTTGTTGACAGCGGCAGGGAGAACGACTTCGACACTTTCGCCACCTTCAATTGGATTTACAAATCAGAGCCAACCGGCTACAAGATTGGCTTCTTTCTCATCTTGACGAGCACTGGGAACACCTCGGTCCGAATTAAGAGAGCGTCTGTTTGCATCACTTGCAAAGGTGAAATGGACGAGGTGACATTCGAAAATGTGGCAAATCTAACTCCAAGTTCGCCGCCCAAGTCAAGCAAGACGTTTTGGTATTTGATGTTCTTGCACGACCAGGAGAACCAGTGGTACACAGAGGTCGGGAACACATTGCACGAGTTTGGTTCAAAATTCGAGAAAGCTCTTCCGATTTGTCAAGACCTCTCGAGGATACAATCCGTTTTGCGAATTGGAGATGATTCCCAAGATTTGTCCGTTCTCGCAAATCTCCACGTTTGGATGGCAATCATGGGCAACTACACATATTTTTACGTGGAAACCTCGCACGTACTTACCTGCTCGCCGGAAGGGGGCTTTGACAAGGGACGGCGAGACCTTTTTGAAACATATTTGCCCTCGTTCCTAATTCGCCTCCACATGGAAGAGTACTTGCTGCCAAAGAAACATTACACAACTTCATTTCCCTACGTGGCCAACTCGCTGACATTTGTTAGTTGCGCGGACACCGTCATCGAGTCGCTCGTTTTTGGCGAACTTTTTAAATCGTACGACGAGTACATTTGGCTATTTATTGTCGTGTTTGGATTATTGCTGGTGTTGTTCCTGGAGCTAATGCTGAGCGAGAAGAAGGAGTCCTTGTCTCAATTCCTGAGCACGTGCTTGTCAATCGTGAAGGATTTATTTGAGCAGGGCGACCCGTTCACCTCGAGGACAACGAAACATAAGCACGTTCGCGTCGCTGTGGGCCTCTTCATTCTGATGGGCGTCGTGTTGAGCAACGCGTACAAGAACACGAACATTTACAACATGATTTCGCCGAGGAGGACACTCCCTTACGAATATATTGATCAGCTGATTCGAGGGGGATTCAGTGTTTATACCAGATTTGCTAACATGCATTTAGTTAAACTTATTTCGACACCAGGAATGGCAAACGCAGAGTTTTGTCTCGACGAGAAGAATAATCACAGGACTTGGGCGATGAGTCCGGGGGAGATTCATTGCGTGCCCACTGATCGCAATTTGAACCTCGGACCTGAGGATTATGAGTGGCCCGAGGTAACCCGCTATGTGAATCCTCCTTTGGCCGAGTTCTTTTCCGAAGTGACTGATGACACTCTGCGTGGCAGCTCTTACGATCCTGGCCAGAATCCGATTTTTGTCAATTTTACGACGAAAGTTATGAGACATTCTAAATTGTTCCCTGGAGCCACCTCACTACTTAAAGAGGCATTCTCTCAGAGGTTTAACATGACGGCGTATCTCAACGTTCGGGGATTTCTGAAATCCGACTTGGAAACGAGACTTATTCCGCACGCCGAGAAAATTCAGGAAGACAAGTTGTTTGGATATTTGGAAAGTTGTAAGGAAACAGCTTTGATTTTACCCGACCAGCTGAGCCATAAAATGGCAAAGAGGCTGCACAGTAGTAAATCAGGTGGTGGAGGTGGAGGTACAAGCTTCAGTGTTGGCAAGGAGGTACTCTTCAACATGAGCATTGGCTTCAAGGCCTCCTTCTCAGTTCCACGGACCGTGTTTGAAAGAGTGGGCAGAATGGAGGCGTCTGGAATTTGGAGGTTTTGGAGGGACTTTGTCCGCATGAATTACACTTTTAAGCATACCTCCTCAGACATTGCGGAACTGAAGAGGCCTTCGCTTGATGGCAACATTCTTGTCATATTTTCAATACTTTTGTATGGTTTTGTTGCGGCGTGTGTGCAGCTGAGCCTTGAAGCACTTTTCGCTAATAGACTGAAAATTCGCGAGACATGCCGAGCTTTTTGGGTTTGGGTGAAAAGGATTCCGAGAAAAGTCAAAGTTGGTGATGTGCTTCTTAGATTCTTAGGTCCGTCCTCAAGGGCAAAGCTTGTCTACAAACGCAGGCGTAGGGTGAGGAGAAGAGCCAGAATGAAAAGAGCTGATGATGATTTAGCTGCATAGGCAAGGGCGGGATTAATGGTTACTTTATTAATAATATTTATAAAATGTGCGATGAAATGTTGCTGCTGACAATGTTGGAGGAGATATTGATGAAAGCACGTTAAAATCAACATAAATCGGACTTGCTTCTCAAATGCAAAAAATTTAATTCGTACATTATATTCACTAAATATACACACTTACAATTGATTTTATGACTTATCCGTAAACAGCTTCCACAGCAAAAACGAAAATTGTTATAATCAGACAAGTACGAAGCAGCACCCAAATCACTTTCAAATCCTCGACAGAACCTGGCCGAATCTCTTCATTTCCCCAAGAATACCGACTTGTCTTCAACGGCCCTGATAATAAATTCCTTCTGAATGAATTCAACGACCACCCGTTATTCTCCTTCAATCGCGTCAACTCATCTCTGTAATTCTCTTCTTGAATTCGGATATAATTATCTTCATGAAGCTTCACAATTCCTGAATCCACCAACGATTGAACTGCTCCGACGATAGTTGGCCAGAAGTAATTGACCTTCCGTACCGACCAAAATTCCCATTTTTGAAACACTTGCGGTTTATTATTCGTGTAAAATGAAACATGTGTGAAGAGGAGAACTGCGCGAATGAATTCCTTCGTTAAACCATAATTCGTGACGTAAACCATTGCAAACACTTCCCACTCGCTGATGCCGACATTGGTCATGTCCTCTTTACCACCTTGACTGAAGGTTAACGGTCTCGAGCTCAGTATTGCGTTTACGATTTTTTGTACAGATCCCAAATGATACAGATCTGGATCCAAATACAATTTACTATCGTTTTCAATGTTTCGTTTAAATTCGATATAATCCCGTAGTATTGTAGCTTCGTATACATGACTCATGATTGGAATGGTGCTGCCAAATACGAGTGTACCTAATGTTCCTGGCATGTTCTCCGGATCAGGCTTCATCGTGATAAAAGTGTAGACGGAAGCAGTATACAAATTTCGGATGAGAATACATGCCAAGAGCCAGGATAACACCAGTTGCCAATTTCTCCAGTTTCCAATTTTCAAACGAGAATCGCCTTGTTCCAGTACCACGGAATAGAGCCAGAAACAAGAATTCACACGCTTGAAAAGTGTTGCCCCAAGTGTCCAGGAGAGAATAATGAAAGTTCCGAAAACCAGAATCCAATCTTTGGCTGAAAATGGGTGGAAAAGCATGAGCAAACTGGTCGTTTTGCGTGAGACCATTTCATTTCTGAAAATGACATATTTCAATCCGCCAAACGAAGCTCCGAAGCTGGTTGTATGCCATAGTTCTTTGATGTAGTGTGTACCACCCGTCCGATAGATGTCCGCGGAGATATTATACTTCATCGTAATTAACGCATTTAGGCAATAATTTATGCTTCTATAGCTGATTCTTTTCTGGGCGTAATGAACACAACCGGAATCAAATCGTAGAATCGGCTTCTCCTTCGGAGGAATTGTTTTGGGGATGTGGTCTCCCTTTGAGTGGAACTTGTGCCAGAAATGATCTATCTCTAGCCTTGTTTTTGGAAGTTGGGGAAATTCGATAAGTGTGGCGTTTAATAGATATATTCTCCGCTGAAGGCCAAACTCCCCATCAAAGACAGAATATATAACTTCTCGTTGACAAGTAAAGCAAACCATTCGAACGGAGGAAGAATTTGCCGTCAGTGTCAGTATAATTGTGAGCGTTGATTTTGGAACAGGGAGTGTACTACTTTTATGGAAATATGGAGTAGAAATGGGCAATAAGATGTAATCCGGCCATCTGTAATGACTCTTTCGCATTGCTTGGTTGAAGAAGTAAAATTTCGTGATGTGACTCCACAGAAAGTCATATTCATCAACTGCTGGCAACTGAACCACGCACACTTGATGGTGTCTGTGAGAACGAAATAGTTTGTCGTAAATTGGGGACAAATTTTCAGGTTGCTCAAGTCCAACTGCCATTTGTTTTGAAGAAGCATGCAAACTTACGCATTTGATGAGCATACAAGTTGCAACGAAGCTAGTGTGAAGACTTCAAAACAAAATGAAAAGTGCAGCCTTGAAAGATTTGTGGGAAGTGTCTGTAACTTTGAAAGGGATCCAACTCACTTGAATATCCGCGAAGGTTTTGGAATTGAAAATTTCTGACATTTCCTTTTTGACTAATTTGAGTGGTAGCTTTCACATCGTCCAGGAAAACCAAGAACGTTAGTACGAGGGAAGATGGAAATTTGAGGAAATACATCGTCAATCTAGAAATTTGTATTCGCACTTTGTGGTCGAAGATTACACGACGAAACTGTGTCAGATAATGGCATACTACGTGCACGCGTCTAATTTCATGGAACAATTATTTCAAAATT
Organism: Heteromurus nitidus; assembly: GCA_034687055.1. NCBI lineage: Eukaryota > Metazoa > Arthropoda > Collembola > Entomobryomorpha > Entomobryidae > Heteromurus > Heteromurus nitidus. The sequence continues at coordinate 20,333 of JAQFZW010001400.1, forward strand.
TTCAAATGTTTTAGTTGGAAGCAGGTCACCTTCGACTGTCGTACGCATTCTGCTTGACTCAAATACATGAGAGCTGAGAGCTCTTCTTAATACATGAGTGACAAGAATATATAAAAATACGCTTAGCTAACCTTAAATTTAAAGTTCTTGAAAATTGAGTTGTAAAGCGAGATTTTATCGCAACGAGATAATATATGACGTTACGACGTTACGAGTTGATTGAAAATTGAAAAGTTATCATTAAAATTACATGAGAAACAACTTTTGTTTCTTTCTACACACATATTTACAAAAACCGAGAGTGTAGTAAACTTGATGAACTGAAGAGTTATTCTTGTTCCATAACTCCGCATTTTATTAATTTTATATGCGAATACAATTGGACAGCAACTTATTAGTAGTCTGCATCCTCAAAAAACCATAAAACCTCTGCGTGGATTATTGGGACTTAAGTACGCTTGTTTTAATTTGAGTACATTCATTTCTCTACTCGCTAAAAGCCCGATAAAGTGTCAACTTTAACTGGCTTATGCGAGTATATATTGCGGTTGATATAATCGACTCAAAATGTATACCCATGCCCATAATTGAATTTATTCCGCATCATATCAAAAGGTAAACTGAAATATTCGTAACCCATGATGGCGTCAATCATATCCGATTGCATAAATTGGTTAAAATTTCCACGTGCCTAAAAACGCTTGTTATTGAATTGAGTCCAAGGCTGGCGACACAGTCATTTATTTGCTAAATTCTGCATAAAATTGTTTTTTAATTAAACAAACTTATTGGACCTCCAAATATACAAAAAGAAAAACAGTTTAGCAAGTGTGTGATTACCTCACATTCCATTGCATTACTATCTTTATTTAATTAATTTTGCGGCGCAAATAAAACTTGAGAGCAACTTATCAGAAGGCCATCCTCAAAGTAATATATGTATGTATGCGCTTGTGGCTTATGCGGTTTTTAATGATTTTCCCTCTTGACAAAGTCTTCTGTCAGCGTTGAAGATGAGAGTAAGAACATTTTCCGTGTTGAAGCAACTGATGTGTTAATAAGCACATCAAGATAATTGTTTTTGCAGAGGACTTGATTGAACAAAATCGTCGGCCGTAGTTGTACTTATTTTGAAGGAAATATGTCAAGCTCGTGTTGATTTTTTGATTGCGAAACATGGCAACAACATCATTATTTGAGATGATGATTTAAATCTCAAATGTCAAAGCATAAAAAATGACTTGTACTTGTAACCAAGATAACAACGTTTTCCTGATGAGCTCAACCTACACACTTGCATCATCGTTGATGGGCGTGGTAAAACTACACAGCGCTCTGAAAATGGTGAAATTTTTGATGACAAAATAATACATGCTCTATTCAACACATTCAACATATTAACTCGAAAAATAATATGATGCAAGATGAATATTTCCATTTATTAATTATTTTTTCCATTAATTCTCGTTTTATTTATTAACTTTAATTGTCAATTAATTTTTCAAGAATGCCAGCGTCAAGCTGCCCACGAGAAGGCTCAGAGAGAATTTGATGGAGAATCCAGAATTGCAATTTTCTCCGGAACAGATACAGTCTGTAAATTGGTTGGATCCGTGAGTAGCAACGTACTAGCAGACCTCATCTCGCCACGCTCTATTCCCACTGACAGTTCCCTCGTCACATTTGTCTTCTACATTTCCTGTCTTTATTACACACATCCTCATCGGTAAAACTTGACATGTTAACACAGTACCATATTGAGACACTCGTTCGTAAAAAGCCTTTTTTCGGCATCGTATTATCAGTTTTTGCATGTATTAACACATTTTTATTTGCCCACCTCGGCATTGCCACTCACACTTTATCAGCTCATCACGCTTTTACCTTATCGCAAAATATTCGCAATGCCATATTATACCACACTGTGACACTTGCATATACTATTATGTGTATTGATGCTACAACTGAGCGACAAAATGAAGGATTTAATCAATAAAATCTATTAGACTGATTCAATTAGATTTATAATGACAGGTTGAATTCACAAGCTTGGTGATCTATCATTTTGCTAATGGTATTAGCAGATCATCATTATTAGTAAAGCAAACAATTACTACTTTATACATAATTTTGTTCAATTTTCTAACTTGAGTGGTTCATCTGATAATATTATACGAGGTTTAATTTTCATTTCGCAAAAGAGCTAGTTCGTTTTACTGAGCTCTACAAGACTAAATGCTCGTTTTCGTAAATTCCGGAAAAGCTGTCGCGAGCAGTTAATATTATACAGCCGAACTTTTTAAAAAAATTCACCTAGACCTCATTTTGAGTAAAAATAATTATTTACGAATATACTTTTAAAATAATGTACTCCAAAACATCCCTCAATCTGAATGGAAATCCGCCCAAGGTCACTCATTTTTACAACTATTTCCTCACACTCTTGTATTACACATGCATGTCCCCGTTCAAGCTCAGATGGAACAACAACACGAATCAATTCGAAGTTATAAAATGGAGGCCGCAACAGGTTGTTTCCCAACGGAACCACACAAAAATTCTATTCTTCTGAAATAGCAATCCGTAGAAAAGAAATATTTAAATGTTGTTGTTTATCCTAGGTTCTCTCCGTCTTTGTTCACTTCTCTAAATTTTGTGCAGTTTTTGAGAACTTCCTCAAGGTTGTCGCTGGACTGGGTAACCAAGGCAACTTGAGCTACTTCCTGCTTCTCTTCAGGATCACAGAGGTACTTTACACAGTTTGCATCATTCACTGTTTCTTCCGCCGACAATTCATCTTCCAGACGATTGTCAATCGTCTTTCTGTTGGGGAGCTCGACCAAGATCAAAAGTGGAATTTTAAGGTCTGAAGCTCAACCTAAATTATAAATGGTTACCATGGTGATTTTTAATGTCTCAATGTCTTTGTAGATGAAAATATTGGCGACCGTAGTCATCATTTCGGACGTTCTCCTCTCCTTCGTTGGCACGTTCAGTTGGATCCTGCAAGACTACAGCGGCTCGGGCTTGGTTTGGGACAACGGCTATAAAAATAAGCTTGAAGACGGAGTCTCCATCAACTCAGATGCGAATCACGTCACCTTTGCCAAAATAATGAAGGTGCTTTCTTCAATATTTTTTGGATTCCTGGTGCCACTCTGTCACTGGCTGGTTGTCTATTTTGTGGACTCAACATTGATGGTTACGATCCTCTCGCTTTGGACTTCGGTCAAAAAATTTACATCAAGATTGTCCACCTGCAACGTGACCTCGCTCGGAGAAGTGTTGAAAGAGTATAGTCAGCTAAAATGCCTGAGCGACGACATCAATTCAGCCGTAGGCAAGGTTTTCCTTGCATATTTCAACGCGTCTGTAATATTTCTTTCACTGAGCCTTCAGGTGACCTTCACGAAGGATTCGATGCTCTTCAAATATGTTGTTCCAATGTTCATTTGCTCCGTTTCGACATCACTTTTTGTGGGATCAGATGCTTGTGCGGAGGTATCGTTAAATTTCGTAAAAAGATGTTAAGAATCATTTTAAAGATAAGTGACATCCTCATTTTCTTTTTGGTTTCAGATGGACAAATTCAAAGCTTGGATTCGACGAAGCTTTCCAGTCGAAGCAAATGTTTCGTGCGAAAGCAGGTGGAAATCAGTGGCCCTGCTTCAAGAGTTGGATGACTCTCCAGTCGCAGTTCGGGCTGGGAGCTTCTTCAAACTCTCTTACGGATTTGTTGGCACGGTAACAACTATCGAAATTATAACAAATTGTTGAAATTTTGGATAAAATATTAGATGAGTCCGCATTCATTGTGATCTGAATAGAATATTTGATGATATCATTTCTTGCAGACATTCACGACTCTGATAACATACTTCATCATTTTCCTCCAGTTTCGTGAATCTGAAGGCTGAGACAACGAATATCCGAAGGAAATTGTTGTTGCAGCTTGTCGAAAATGACAGCGCAATGGGGCACATGATTAAATAATTCGAATGAGTTGAGAATTTTAAGGCAGGAAAAGTAGTGTCACAGAATTTTGTTTGTTACGAATGATGGTCAGGTGATGTAATTACACGAATTTGCTTGTGTTGAAGTGGGTGGCATAATGGAATTGTATGGAATTTGCATTCTTCAATTTTTAAGGCATTCGAAATCGAAAGACTTGACACAATAATTGATTTTGGGTTCGTTCTTTGTCTGTGGTATTCGATAAAATATGTATAACGCCTCGTTGTGAGACACCTAACCAAATCCAGTTTACCCAAGCGACTTTCAACCAACAACAATTTTGCCAAATTCAGTACACCAAACGATAATTTGCCAAACATATTTTACTAACTTACAAAGTCATCAAAAGTTTGGAAATCTTTTCAGTTTCAGAAACTTTTCAACAAATTCGTAAACCTGTGCTCATTGTGTGCCTCTTTAATATTTCCCATCTACGCGAGAGCATATCTGACTGAGAGTTGAGCTCTCAATTCATTAGATTCCTTCCGAAGTAGAATGCTTTTAATATCTTCGAATATTGCACATCAAAACTGGAAAATTTGAACAATTTTCACATGAATCTGCGGACATGAGTGTGCAGACCATGCATTAAACCTTGTTTAGGAAAATGTTACAAATGCGGAGTTGTGGTACGAGACATAATATTCTGGAATTTTCAGTTGAGCCAGGGAAACAAACATGATTTAGAGCTGTCACTCAATCTTTGTAATTTATCTATCGCCGTGAAAACAACAATTTCCCATTCACTTCAAGGTAGAAAATAAAACAGTATAGTCCGGACAACCTTACGAATAGATGCTACCTTTCCTATGAGAATCATTTTCATTGATAAAACATAATAAATTCTAAAGCATGTAAAAATAATAGACCACATGATGCAAAAATATTCATAAAAATTATAATTGCCTGATTTGATCAAATTGTTGTTCCATTTCCACTGCCACAGTTACCAGTTGGGCAACACGCGCGTGAACTTATTTTTTATCTTACTTGAAGCATCAAGAGGAAAACTTGCACTCTCTGCCCATGTTGAGTGCTACCAAAACACTGCGCACATCTTCTCAAGACGAGGAAGGACGCAAATCTCACTCACTCACTGCTGAAGCCCCCTCATTAATTCCTCGCAACCGAAGAATCAGAATGTTTGGCGGATGGGACCAATTCAAGTTCAACCAAGCGATTGCGGCAGTTATCGGTACGGAATAGCCACAACTTATCGTTCAAATTTTTAAATTCAAAACAGATTTTCCAATGTTCTCTCGCGTCCAAATCCAACAGCGACTTTCGGCGGCTTCGGGCTCGGAAATGGACTCGCGTGGAGTGCCACTGCGCTGCCAAGCTACTCTCGAAGTGGGGCACTGGGAGAGTTGACACTTGAGCACAAGTCGTGGATGGCTTCGCTGTTCACAGTGGGCGCGATGCTTGCTTGCCCCCTCGCCGCGTTCATGGTCAACTTGGCAGGAAGACGGAAGTCGCTAATCATCTTCGCCTTCCTTGTCTCGCTCCCTGGATGGGTGCTCCTCTCCACCGCATCCCAACCGAGTCTAGTCTACTTCTGCAGGATTCTCATCGGGCTAGGTTCTTGTGGCTACAGCATCGTCGTCCCAGTTTACATTTCTGAGATTGCTTCAGCTTCAAACCGAGGCAGGCTTGGGTCCATCTTCCTGTTCATGATCAACCTCGGCAAAGTCTTCTCGTAAGAATTCTCTTCCTCTTTTCAAGTCAAACAAGAATTTATTTAAAACTATTTTGTTTTGCAGATATTCAGTGGGCGGCTTGGTGGACGCTGAGAAGGCAGCCCTGTTTTGTGCCTTGCACCCAATCGCGTACGGCTTCCTCCTTCTCCTCATTCCAGAATCGCCCGTTTACTTGAGCAAAAATGGGTTTGACGACGGGGCTCAAGAAGCTTCGAAATGGTTGCAAGTTGAGGGACTCCCTGGATCCACAAAATATGCCGTGAATCCCAGTCCAACTCAGGTACGATCAAGCCAACAAACTCGAAAGATATTTTTTCCTGGATTTGGGGCATCGTGAAACATTTCCGTCCGTACACTTTAGCTCGACGTGCCTATGGATACCCTTGAAACTATGGAAATGGAAGAAAGAACTGAAGAAAACCCTTGGCGAATATACTTGCTTTCTTCAGAATTTTGGAAGCCAACCCTTTCCGTCTTCGTTTTGATGCTGCTCACCCAATTTTGCGGAGTGAATGTGATCACCTTCTTCACCGTGCAGATCTTCGAGTCTTCCGGAGGAAACGAGCTGATTTCATCGAACGTTGCAACTGTGCTGGTTGCTGTCGTTCAGACGATCGCCTCAATCCCCGTAAGCTTCGTGGTGGACAAGTACGGGCGGCGAGTGTTGCTCATTTCATCGTTTGCCACAATGACCTTGTCTCTGGGTGCGTGCTCCTTCCATTTTTACGCGAATGGCGATGATGATGATGCCGTTCATCGGTGGTGGATGTTCACAGAATATCCTAGCTTGAGGCTGGTTCCCATGATTGCCATCATCATCTACTTGCTCGCCTTTTCCTTTGGACTGGGAAGCGTCGTATGGATTGTTCTTTCAGAGATTCTCCCACCGCGAGTTGTCGGTAAGACACACTTTTTAAATTTTACTAAAAAAGGTTGACCCAATACCAATCTTTTGTGCTTTTCCTCGCAGGGCCTTGCTCCGCAGTAGCAAACGTGGTGAAATGGGGTTCCGCCTTTGTCGTGACGCAACTCTTCCAACTCCTCAGTGACCACGTGCCCCTCCACTACTTCTTTGCCGCTTTCGCAGGCTTTTCCGCGTTCGGATGCCTGTTCGTGGTAGCCATCATCCCAGAAACAAAATGTCTCACGCTCGATCAAATCCAGGAATTTTACAAGAAAAAGGAAGACAGCAAGCGTGCAGTAGGTAGTGGATAGAACAAGTCTGTATATAATTGGAGTACGAGTATCATTATTATCCCAAATCCTTGTCCCAAATGTGGGTAGTGGGAACGGAAAAAAATGTAATAAATAATAATAATAATAAACCATATGTTCATAAGATAAAGCAAACTTGCGGAAAAACCCTCATGAAGACTCATTGTAAAATTCGTTTTAATGTGGTGTAATCATGCCATTTATTTGTGCCGGCGAGCCACTTAAAACCTGCCAATTATTGAGCTAGACTTTGCTGTTGAAACGAGTCTAGTTCGGGTGATGATGATCATAATGATGAGTGGACGCCGTTCCGTGAGATAGCGATGAGGCAACTGGCCGGATTTCAGTGATGAAATTATGCGATAAAGCTAATGATTCCTCGCAGCTCCATAGCAAGTATTTGAGAGAACAACGTTATTTACAAAAGTCATTCTCCTTTTCCCCAAAGATGCCAATAATTTCAAAATTTATTATAAACAAGCACCACACAATTTTTATATGAATCGTGGAGTTTATGTTTATGACTCAATTTAGCTGTTTATTAAATTTTATCCTAAACTATGCTAAAGACATAATCTGTCCGGGTTTCTGGAGCACGGCT
>JAQFZW010001401.1:0-27797 GCA_034687055.1 Heteromurus nitidus
ACACTGCCCGACAGACCTCAGGTGGCAAGCAAATGTCAATTGACATTTCCGGGAATCGAACCCGGGACTTCACCACCCAAGCCCCAGCCCTTAGCCCTCAGACTGGGATGCCTGCCCTGCCGGATGTATTGTCACGCGCTCTGCATATATGCTATAAAAATGCAAATTGAGTACCGCTTTAGGTCACATATAATGTAGTAGTGAAAATAATACTTTTAAAATTTATTAGAAACATGTTTTCCCTTTATTCCCAATCTTTGAATTTGGCTAACCCAGTTTCCAATGTTGAAAAGTTTATATAATATATTTTTCTTACGACAACAATATCAAATTAATGGTCTGCCTCACCACAAATTCCTGACAGTTCAAAAATGTCAATTTGTCAAAGAAATTCGAGGATCCAAACTGAATCCTGAGGGGAACACACGACCTCACAAATCTCTTCATCCAAACATTTCCCTTCTTTGCTTTCATCCCGATCAGAAACTTGTTGGAGTCTTCATAAATTTGGGCAAACATTGGAATCACGCAAAAGCCAACCAAAAACCAAACGACAGCAATCAAAAAGAAGAATACAATCGAAGGAATATTTCTCACTGCAAACTCAACTTGAATTGTTGCATACAAGGGAATAATCTGAAATATGATTAATATTAGAACTACTGTGTTTGTAACGTACACTTTATGAACATTATTAAAAAGTATGACTAAGATTCGAAGTCTTCTTAGAGGCAACACGACCCTGTTCGTCATTGGAACTTCCCCAAGAAGGGAAATATACGAGCGAAAACTCTCTGCACAAGTTATCATGGTACCACAAACGAACATTGAGGAGTGAATAGCAAAAGTCCACATGTAATATGTGAGCATCACACAAATCATCCATTGGCTTGCTTCCGAAAATCCAAAACAATTATTGGAACACCGATGAAGTAGCCAATATCCAGGATTTGTTGCGGAGCAGGGAAAATAGCCCAAGAATATTACCATATCCGTGAAAGAACCGACAAGTGGAAACCTTACTAAACCCTTGATGACCCATTTGATAATCCAATCCTTTCTGCTGAATCTCATTGAATGAAGTCGGCCTAGAAGATCAATTTATTCGTTTGTTTCTTAATTAAAAATCATATTAAATCTTTTACAAAAAAGTTACCCTCAAAACTGGAAGCGAAGGATATCAGACCATTGAGAAGCTGAGCGAGTTCATGCTTCTTGGACGAGTACGCCATTGCCAATTCAAAAGTCATTGAAATTCCCAAAACAGAAATGAGATTGACAACTCTGGTCATTGTTTCCTCAGTGGTTGTCATTTGTGTATACCATTGATGGGCAACTATAAATCCTAAAAGTAATTGACATATTAAGACTGCCCTGTGGTGGACTTTTCCTACTGGACTTTGGAATGTGGTGATGATTCGGTTCTCTTTACTCCAGGAGAGACGGATGATTCCATGTCTCCCTGCGAAGAGAATCGCTTTCCGCAGTTCCGGGAGTAGATGATCTTCTGTTAGCATGATTCCAACTTTGAGCACATCCAGTCTCAAACTAATATTTTCCCCGTCTCCTCTTTTTACTAGTATCCGTCTTCCAGTTCCGAATTCAAAAATATTAATTAATATTTTCCATTCGAAATACATTTACGTGCGTAGATACCTATGAAGCGAACAGAGAAAGATAAGCCTCCCTTCCACACTATTCATCATCCGTTTACGTTCCTCTTTCGGGTTTAATATTCTGACATATAAACTGAAATTTTCAGACAGCTAGAGAGTTATGTACACACTATACCAATTTTCGTCGATATTCAGTACACTATTAATCCTTCGACGTGACATTTGATGTATTATTAACCGTAAATCGGGGATAAAAGTTAATTGGTATGTTTTTCAAAATTGATTACACTGAATCTCGCATTCCCCCAGTCCACAGGAAATTTCTGGATTATTTAGCTATTGATTGTAGTGTTTTGCTTTGCTACAATTACCAAACTACTGTCTGCCCTTTTCGTGTAAACCGTATAGGCAAACGAAAACATCGTTTTAATTGGAAATCTAAATTTTTTATGACAATATGGGCCTCGACGTTTCCGTGTGTTGTCAAATCCTTAGTTTTTGATCCATAAATATGCCTAAAACGTAGTTCTGTGCTGACGTGACGTAGCCACTTTCTCCGAGAAAGTTTATCCGATTATATTTATATTTATCACTGCTGCCAGCAAAAGTATGTAACGTGTAACGGAGTGCTTCTGTTCATCCTGTTACAGTTACAGTTAGGAAGCCATTTCACGTTGTTGTGTTTTCTAATACTGATGAGTTATTTCACTCTAATATTTTCCATTTTGCGTTGATCTTCAATAAATGACATTCGTTCATTCATATGTATTTAAATCGAAGATACTAACATGTGATCGGAAGGCACTCTTGAGAAAACCAATATTTGAATATTTGTAAAGAACCAAACATAAAATATTCCACTACTTACGTACACGTTTCAAGGGATCAAAATCAGAAATTTAATAAATAAAACAACGGTTCGGTTATGAATCTTTACATATTTGAAAATGAACTTTTTAGGCAAATGGAATTTAGTTTAAAGAATTTATGAGGATATTAATTCGGCGGTCCGAAAGCGAATTAACAAATATTAAGAAAATGAGTACACCAATCCAACTCCAATCCCGCAATAGTATGTCACAGGTGCTCATCAAATGATATAATCATAAACTGAAACGAAGGTCGAACTTCTCGTGTTGCAGATTAAAAGCTTAATTTCATATATTATGCTTTACAAGTTGTGCCTCGCTAAACCATGTAATTAATATGGGTTTCTCTTTCTCTACTTGGAAGATTAGTTTGAAAACAACGCAATTAGAAATGTATGCACAGCAAGTCTTGAAAAGAAATTTTCACTCGTCGTCAATCAATCAAAATACAAGCACGTGTTGCCACTCCCCCAACCCAGCGAAAATAGCTACCACACCTCACAAATAAATGTACAAAACTTCCCCGTACGTCAGCCTCAACTTCAATATTGTATTTACCAACGCATGTCACAATGACAATTCATTATATAAAATAAAATAAGATCCAAGAGTTTTTTAATTTTTAAAATAAAGCAGATTTAAATTCCTAATTAAATTTTGCAAAACAGAGTTGATATAAAATATCGTACGAGCAGCAACAAAATAAAATATTGTTCATAATGCAATTTTTGTAGGATAATTTAAAAAATTTGTGTAAGCTATAGATTTGATATATTTCCATCAATATTTTTCATTTTAACCAGAGAATCAGACAGAAGACTTCGTTTCAAGATGAATTTTAGCATCAATCGGTTTACTCCGCCAAGCCACCTTGCATCTAAAAATTGATCATTTTTTACATTCCAATTATTTGTTTATAATTCAAGGCCATTCCTTCAAGTAAATTGTAGCTACCTGTCAAACCCAATTGTGGCATTTGAATTGGTATTCTTCTTCGCATTCATCATTCTCTGAAACACCTGCCTCCAAAACATTTCGACCACAAACATTGTTACAACTTGGAATGTGATGCAACTCAAAATGAAGAAACTTTTTGGGTCACACGGTCCGCCGAAGTAGGCTTCTGTGGCATACAACAAAAATCCTACGAGGAACAGAATCCCTTGCAAATCCTGAAATCGGAGGATGTATTTTGCCACCGCGTTTGTGTCTTGAGACCTTTCCGTCGCTTGTACCAAGAAAATTCCACCGTACAGGTGGAGAAGTGCATAGAAAATGAATACTACAAATGAATACGATGAAATCCACAAAAAATTGTGCTTCAGTATTAAAAATTAATATTTTGAAGCAAGAGAATTTTTATGTTTATACCCAAACCTATCCATTCCAAATTGAACATACGAAGAAATTCCAAAAGAGATTCATAGTCTGACTGCACTTCATCAGTCATCAGCTTATAAATGGCAAGCGAAAATGTGGACAATACTCCAGCCGAGATAAGGATGAAGCATGACCCGTAAATAATCTGCGGATGAATATATTTAAAACTAAATTATGAAATTTTAAATTCGCATTTAAATTTTATCCCATTAGAGTTTGAGATTCACCTGAATAAAGTACGCGGTGACTCTGGTCAATTTCCGCAGATTTTCGTAGTGAGTCATGTTTTCGAAAATTCACTTAGTGGCAGTTATCTGTAGTTGTCAAAACTTGTTTGAAGAAAGTTTATGCCAAATATTTCCGTTGTGGTCTTTTAGAATATTAGTACGTGGATGCATGAGAGAGAGAGAGAGAGAGTTTGAGAGGATGAAATTCGTGAATTCGTGAATTCGTTCATTGTCTTACATACACTTTCTATAAACATATTCCTTCCATTCACAATAGTCAATGCCAGGTGAAAACTACTATCATCCTGAATTTTATTGGTTTAATTTTGTAAATTTTTAAACAAGAAAATATGAAAGCCCCTGGTCCTCTAACTCTTGACTTTAACATTTCATTTCGTCGATTGTCTCAAGTCCCGAAGGCCGAAGGTTGACCTTGTGGACACCGAAGCCAATATTGGCAACCCGACATTGGTTCAGGCATGTAAAATTTGAGACACAAAATGCATTCCAAATGCTTGCCGACACCAGTGGAATTTATGCAAAACAACGCTTATGTAAGAAAAGTAATTAATTGAAAATGTTCATGTATTATGGCATCCCCTGAAATTGACATGAACATGACAAGTCGATAATAAATCACAGCAGCATGATTAAAGATAAGTTTGGACATGAGTACATGAGCAATTTGGGAAAACACAGGTTAAGTATTTTGCTCATGTTCTCACCGAAGTCATCGATCGGTCACTGGATTTTATTTGCGCAGTAGTCGAATTGCCAACAAAGTATTTGACGTTGTGTTTTACTGAACTGATATTCAAGCAATCTGCAAGTGTTGATAAATAGTTTGCGGCAAAGATGATAGGATGTTTTCATTAATACATATTACAAGATCTCTAAATTTTTGGTCTCACTTGTTCAGTGAATATTGAACAAAGCTCCAGTCCACAATATCCATCATCAGCGTTTTCGTTCTTTCATAAATCAAGTCAAAATGAGTAGGAAACTCGCAATCCTTGGAATTGTTTGTTCTATCCTTATAATCATGGCTTCCGTGGGAACAGCGGTCCCTCCTCCACCAGTAAATGGATAACATAATTCGAACTCAACTTCAACTCTTTCTTGAGTGATAACGTCATGAATTTATATAAGTAATAATATATTTTCAATATATTTTCCAGGGCACTCAAGATTGCTGGCCTCCGGGAACACCTTGTATTTATGGCTTCCACTGTTGTGGGGCTTGCTTCTACTACGCGTGCTTCGGAGGGGGAACTGAAGCCGGAGATCAAATATTAGATCAAAACTAATATTTAACCAACCTAATGTACATTTGCGAATTTGAAGAAGAATTCAACAAGCAAGCTTATTAATTTTAAATTAATATTTTTGTCTGCTGGAAAACCAATAAAGCTGAAAGCCAAGAAGGGGACAATTTGACAATTGATTTAGCCTTTTATCACAAGTAATTAATCTTGCTATGTACAAGAGCTGGGAAAATATTTTCATATCATTGCACACGTGTCACTAAAATGACTCACACCATATTGTAAATGCAATTTCACGCTTAGTTCATATACTAGCACTAGTGACTAGTTTGGTTGTCTCTTCCAATTTTGAACATGTTTTCGAACGCAAGCATTAGATATCTCCGTGCCCAACTAAAAATCACACAATTTATCTGTGGCGCCCCATACCATCTCAATTCAAATGGAACATTAATTTCAACAACGGCTTCCCAAAGATTCAAGCTTCAAAATAAACTTCAAAATGTGTACTTTTGTCTTCTCCTCTTACGCCTGAAGCAATCCTCTGGAGAAGGTCATTTTGGAGGAGACAGGTTGCTCTTTGTTCTTTGGATATTTACACACCTTGCCATTTCAGTAATGGCCCACAACTTTTCATCGAAGGCTGCCGAGATATGTTTGTTGTTCAATCAAACTGTTATGATTAGGAAACGAAGTTACTCAAACAAATCGCAAAAATGGATGGACTACCTATTTTTGTATTTTGTTGTAATGTGTCCTTTTGTAAGTATTGGGCTCCCAACGTACTTCTGGTTGAAGCCATGTGCTCCATTTTTCTTGTATTCAGTAATTCCTCCATTTTGCAATTCTAAACATGAAGACACGATGGGATTAACTGGGTCACTTGAAGTTTCAGTAAAAATTCTATTCTACATGTGGGAAGTGTTTTGTCTCGCCCCGGTGAGCGCCTATGCCGTATCTGTCGCAATCTATTTGATTATGGAACTAACCTCATTCAATTACTTTCTCCAGAATCTACTTTCATCTAAAACACATCAAGCTCGTCATTACCGAGATATTCAAATTCTATTTAATTTGTTTAATGACTGCTTCCAAGATTATTTGATGCCGATGATTTTCGTGGTTCATTCTGGATTTATTGTGATTTGTCTCTTTGCTATTGTGGAGCTACGACATTCTTTATCAACTCTAGTATTCTTGGTGTATCCCTCGACATTAACGATTGCCATAGGGTTTGACACGATTTTTATGGAGTTTGCAAGTAAGCCCATTTCCTTGTCGCGTTCGATCAAGCGTAAATGGAGAAAAAACCAATATGTTGAACAAGATGTGTGGCTGAGAAAGTTTGCAAAATCGTGTAGGATACTTGCTGCGTATACTAAGCCATCCTTGCCAATCACGAGGAACAGGCTGGCAATATTTTACAGATTTTGTCTACAGAGAACGGTTTTCCTTGTGGTTTATCACAGAGGCGGAATCGGCGGAGCCTCAAAATGATATAGTCAAAAGTTTAAATTTACTATATTTAATATATTTACCAATACATAATTTTGTTTAATGTGTAAACTAAACCTTAACAGATATACGTAAGGCATAAATTATGGGTTCTGCACATATATAATCTTATCGATTAGCAGGTTGCTGGCACTTGCTACATAAAATATTGTATGTAAACATAATGTTAGCATCTCCTTGATGAAATAATAAAATATATCATCACGCCCTATCGATAAATATTTAAATATCCATCACAGAATAGACGGACAAAGGATTGTTAAAGCCACAACTAAAATTTACAAGATTATACTTATATAGTACAGTATATTAAGGTGCCTGCGATGAGCACAATACATTGAAACATTTATATTCAAAACACTTCAGACAGGAATTTGACGAAGATTTTGTGAACTATCAATTATTCAATACTTTTGCTGGGAGTCTCCCACGTCCTTTTTCTACTTCCATGTCATAAACCAGACCATGGGAGGTCCCGAAACTGGCAAGTGTTTACTTTTAAAAATTCTGAAGACTCCATTCGTCGTTACGATTGAGCTAGTAACCACCTTGTCCAGTCCAGTTTATTTTTTGAAATGTTTTCAGAAGTGAGCATGCGATATCTACGCTCCCAACTCGAAATTACAGCATGTATCTGTGGCGCTCCACTGCAGCTGAAAGTAAATGGGACATTGGTTTCAAAAAATGTTTCTACAAGATTCAGATTACAACAAAGTTTTCAAAAACTATATCTTTGTTGGCTCATCCTGCGCCTGAAGCAAGCCTCGTCTGGACAGGACAAGCTTGGAGACGTGATGCTCTTCTCCCTCTGGATTTTGGGACACATTGCCATTTCCGTGATGGGGTTTAACATTTCTTGTAAGAAAGAAGAGATATGTCTCCTATTCAATCAGACTGTTACAATTTGGAGGCGAAAAAGTTATCCAAAGGGGCCTCCCAAATGGATGGACTATATCCTGTTATTCTTCTTCACATTGATTCCTTTCGTTAGTGTGGGTCTGCCAATGTATTTCTTGTTGAAGCCGTGTGCTCCATTTTTCCTATACTCGACAATACTTGGGACTTGCAAATCCGAAAAAGAAAATGCGCTTGGATTAAGTGAGTCCTTTGAAGTTCTAATTAAATTCTTATTCTACATTTGGGAAGTGATCTGTTTAGCCCCATTGAGCGCTTACACTTGCTGTTTTGGCATCCTGTTGGTTATGGAACTTACCTCGATAAATCAATTCCTTCAAAATTTAATTTCATCGAAAAGCAACAACTTTTATCATTACAGAGAATTGCAGATTTTATTTAATTTGTTCAACGACTGCTTCCAAGACTATTTGCTGCCGATGACGTTCGTTGTTAATTCTGGATTCGTTGTAATTGGCCTGTTTGCCACAGTCGAGCTTCGTCACACTTTCTCCACTCTTGCATTCATGGTGTATCCCCTCTTGTTGGTGCTTGCTGTAGCATTTGATTTGATTTTTATGGAGTTTGCGAGTAAACCAATAACTTTGTCGCAATTGATTAAACATAAATGGAGAAAGTGCCAATTTTTGAAGGCAAATCTGTGGACACGGAAGTTCGCAAAATCTTGTAAAAATCTTGCTGTCTACACTCAGCCATCATTGCCAATCAAGAGAAACAGGCTGGCAATATTTTTCAGATTTTGTTTGCAGAGGACTGTGTTCCTTGTGGTTTGTCACCGAGGAAGAGTAGGCGAGAATTAGATATTAGGTTGGACAAGTTAGTGTTAAAATACTGGAATTTGTTTTCGAAAATTAAAATTACTGCATTTAATGCGGAAAAATGATTTTTCGTCGTTTTAAATTTTAAATAACGAAGGTTGAAAGTTGTGTATTTTGCAAATTTTTCGAGATTTTTAGTAATTAGAAGACAGATAATAAGAACGTGGCTTTTGGTCCATTAAACATATCAAGCTGGATAACGTTTTAAATATTATTTTATTTATCATAAATAATATATGTTATTCGTTTCGTGGGTGTAAATCATTCCAATATTCAGCATATTCGGATTTATGACGATCACGTCAAATTAATCAAAGAAGGGAATCCTATTCATCACATGTAAGTACGGAGACTGAACTTTTCCTGTGAAAGTATAAAGTGAATCATATAACATCCTCAATTGCGATAAATTTAATAAAAGTTTAAATAAAATACTGCTGGATTCTAAATTCTAAACTTACGTTTTATCTAACTTTTGGAGAATTCCTTGCCAAATCCGGCGTACAATTGTTGGTTTCTTGACAGAATTCGGAAGGGTTTCAATTTCGATTTCAAGGACTGGATAGAGTTGAACAGGAATAACGTGGTTGGCTGTATCAATTTCGCGTACTGGCTCGAGTTGAACAGGAATAACGTGGTTGGCTGTATCAATTTCACGTACTGGATCGCGTTGAACAGGAATAACGTGGTTGGCTGTAGCTCGTTGTCTAATATTCTGCTCGGCAACGGTTGTAGTTTGTAATTGAGGAAAGCAAGATTTTTTACGCACTACATCCTTCAAGATATCTCGAAGTCGTGAACCATTCAACTCCGTCAAGCCAATCTCATCCAAATGCATTGAGAATTTTTGAAGACCTTAAAATAATATCCGAAGGATTTCGTCAGAGAGACAAGGCAACTTTATGTTCCAGATGTCCAGATGATCAATTAAAGTTCGTTGGATATTTTATACTTACATGTTAAATCAGAGATGTTTGGGACGATAATCCCACTCCGGTTAACAGTTCCTACGATTCCTTCCCAAGTAACGTAACTTGAACCTATGCTCAGTTCCACCAGTTCCTTCCAGTTCCCACATAAAACTCGAAATGACTCGTTATTCAACATTCCTTGAAATCGGGTTACGTTCGGCATACATCCAACAATCATTTCCATCTCGTGTTTCTCAATGCAGTAGAGCAAGTTTATTTCAAAACTCCACAAATGTTCCAACAGAATCCCCTTCATTTCTGTCAGACGCGTAGTCCTACTCAGAATTTCTGGAATTTGAAAGGTTTCCATGCGGAGTGTCTTTAGATTCGGAGTCTGCTTGAGGAAATGAAGGTCCGCTACAACAGGGCCACGAAAAACAAGTTCTGTCAACTTCACGAGATGAGTCCCAAAGGGAAAGTTGTCGTATGTAATGCGGTTGGCAAATTGTTGAATGTTAGAGCGGTCCACATGCAGCATCTCCAGATCGAGTCCATGACGGCGGATAATCCGTGGAAGAACTGTCCGCAACTTGTCTTTACTCAGGTCAATCTTGAGCCTCTTGAGGGAGAGTTGGGGGAGTTCAAGTAGCTCATTTACTTCCTCCGGAAGTCCCGATGGACATAAGCTTAGGGAGATAAATAGGAACAGATTAAAGGTCGATGTCCGAACAAGATACAACTTTAAAAGGAATTTTCTTATCAGATAAGCTTACAAATTCGTTAAGGTCAGCGTGTGGATTCGGTTGTGAATGTGGGATTGTGACAAAGCTTCCGCCAACTCTTTTAACCATGCCGTTGTTAGGTTTTGGAAATGAACAGTCTGAAAAACCAAACAAAAGCATAATCATATATTGAATCTTGATTACGGATTACAATTAATGTAAATTTAGTAGTAATGTTTTCTACCTCTAATCCAGTAAAAACGGAAAACAATTGAACCCAGGTAAATGGAAATTTCACGTCTGAAGGATACTTTGAGGTTCCCCCAATCCTCAAGCATTTCAATTTCGATCGAATTAAAGGTCTTTGTGGATTCGTATATTGCCATTGTCTCCCAGTGTGCTCAAGAATTTCCAACAAGGCCAAGTTCTCAAGATTCTTCAACTTTTGGAACAAAATCTTCAGTAATTCACATTCATGCGACACAACTTTTTCAATCACAAGCTTTCGGAGCCACTTTCCACATTGGTCGAAGATGGTAACCATGTTGTAAGGAACTAGTACGGATGTCTCCATCCGTTGTGGGGACGGTGTATCCTGGCCGATATTTCCAAGAGCAAGCGGTGTTTGACGGCTTACATCGGAGATGTAGCACTCTTCGATTCGGAGACACTGGAATGGTGGTCCTTTCTCAAGTATTGTCCCGGTGGTAAGGAACTCTTGAATGTTTAACCAGTGAAGACCTCTGATTTTCTCTGGACAACAGGTAAGTCTCCCACCACGATTGTATGACCCGTTGATTCTTGCTGTCACTTCTCCTCGAAACCGGGGGAGGGTGAGTTCGTACCAAAGTGTGCTTACAAGCCGGAAGTTCTTCAAATCAGAGAGGGGGCAAACTTCAAAAAGTTTTGAAAGGACCTGTATTTTGAAAATTGTTTTATTTACTGCTTGCTCACATTCTTTTAAAATATGAATTGATGAAATTAATCAAAATTAATTGATCGACATACGTGATGATTCAACATGGCGTTTTCATGAAGAGTGGCAGTTTCATCTTCAGCTTGAGTATCAGCAATTGCAGGTTGCGCTTCTAACTTCCCAGATATGTCCAGAACACTTCCCTCAGCTGGAAACCGGTCCACAACAAACTCGACAGTATCTCCCTCCATTTTTAAATTTTGAAAAATGTTGTAAAACGGTGATGATGAATACCACGCGGCGAGACTTTTTTTTCCCAACTGGAAGTCGGTAAATGGCAATTTTTGTAATTAGAACGAGTAATATAATTTGAGATTCTTTTGCTGCATGTTGTTTCAAGGGTTGTTGCTTGGTAGCGTTTCCAATTTTATGTCGGCGTTACACGCTACACCCTTTTATGGCGGTAGGCGACGATGGGGATCGGATGAAAAAGGAGTAAAGTAACGATTAAATTTGATCCAGTCCGCTTGTGCACTCTAGTTGCAGTCCTTTTTTAAATATATGTTGAACGAGGATAATGAAAAACGCATCAGAGTTGTAAATAGATTGACAATTTCTTTACTTTTTCTTCTTATAAATTTGAAGTTTTTGTACAAGTTTGTATTTTCAAATTTTGGTTCAATAAGTTTTAGAATGTATGTGTTTTACAAATGTAAATGTTGACGCTGCGATGTGGATCATAATAGAAATCGGTCACCATACCCGTTTAATTGAATTTCAAAACAGCGGATTGGCAAGCCTGTAAAAATGGTCAAGATGACAGTTCAGATATTTCAAAAAAACCCATGCGCTTGTCTAAAAAACGCCAGAATTTAAATGTATATAATTATGGTCACATTACGTTAAGAGTCTCAACAGCGGAATTCATATCGATTCCAGCCGCTGTGAATTTTTCCTTCAAGCAAGATGAATACTGAAAATAAAAGGAAGCAAAAATAATTATTTTAAATCACCATCATCACATTTTGTTTTAATTATTTAAGTATTAGTTCTAGGTTCTCCGTACCGATGGAAGTTTAAGTGGGTTACGGCAAGTGGTTCCAACATTGGCAACGGTGTTCATGGGTCCTCCGAAAATTTGGTTTTGACAGGCAACAAACAAGTCTTTTCCCTGGAAGTGATTAATTCGAATATTGCAATGACAAATTGACTTCTGAATTTTGTAATTTAATTTTTTTTAGAAAACTTACTGGAGCTTGGTCGTAGCAGGCAAAGAACGCGTCGACCTTCGTTTGGCTCAATCTATTCATTGGACAGAGACAGAGGCGACCTACAATACTCAAGGTGGATGCCAAGTTGCCAGCAGTAGTGGCGGATTCCACTGCAGAACCACTGCACAAAACCACCGCAGCCAAGAGCACAAGTTGAAGTTGCATTTTGGAGTTTTGAAAAAGGTGTTTTGAAAGAGGTTTTTCGAACAGAGAGTCTTGTCGATGTGATATAAATAAAATTTTTACACGGCTTTTATATGCAATTCTGGCCTACTTATGCCCTGCTACTCATCTAAAATCATTTTGGGCCCCCAAAGCGACTTACCGAAATACAGTTGTTTAAATATATATTTGTGGTTTAAGCCTACTTCATTTCACATTTACATTTTAGAGATACAAAAGCAATGTCAAGTTTAAAGTCGAATCAAATATTCTTTGTGAGCATAAGCTTTTACCAGGATGCGACCTTTTCAACTTGGAAGGATATAAGACGATCCACGATTTTGCAAAGCTTACTGATTTACTCGGAAACAAATGAATTGAACCCATGAGCTAGAACATTGCGTTTGTTATATCGAGTTGTTTTTACTCCTGTAATTGTAGATCATTTTTAATACATAAAACCTGGAGAAAAGAAAACGTCCTCAAGTATCCTAAAATGAATAATCATAATAAATATGCACATTATGGAGTGAACTTTGGGCATTGACGCCGCCAGTGACGCAAGGCGCAATATAATTTGCATGGATGTGGATGCAAAGCCGCAAATTGAGTAAAGTCCAAATACGAATTTATATCGTATTTAGTCTTACGCTATATTTGCTTTTAATGAGCAAATATGAGCATTGCAGGTTATTCTCCAATTACAAGCACTCGTTAAGCAACAATGTTGTCTGTTACAATTTTGATTTGTATGAGAGCCATACGCTCTATGCAAATATACCTTTGAACTTGACAACTTGAGCTCATTTTGTAGGTCGAATTCGAATGAACAAGTGGCATATATAAAAAATGGAAACGAAATCAGTTTTAAATCACATTCACTCTCTTCCAGCCAGCAAATATAAAGTTCTTGCAACAGCAGCCCCGTATCTTCAAAGTTCGAAAATGAAATCCCAAATTATTTTGGTTGCAGCACTCGTTGTTTGCGGCGGCATCGCTGTTCGATCACAAGAAGAGTCCGACTCATTCGGAGAAATTCTTGTTTCCACTCTGAAGATCGTGAACCGCCTCTGCAACTGTCCTACCAACCGATACAGCCAAACGAAAATCGACGCTTTCTTTGCCTGTTACGATGATGCACCGGTGAGCAAACCATATTCTAATTTTCAAATTAAAATCGAGTTGGAATTTAATATATAACATGAGACTTTAAATTTTGTTGAGCAGGGCAAAGACTTGTTTGAGGCATGTCAAACAAAATTGTTTGGAGGTCCTTTGAACAATGTGGCCAATGTTGGAGTCTCCTGCCGACAACCTTACAAGCTTCCAGCGGTTGGTAAAAATTGATCCAAAATGATATTTTCAGTGTTTTGATGCTAATCGATTCTCGGTTCCTGTTTCAGTATGCACTCTGCATTTCTCAGAAATTCAAAGCGGCTGGTCTAGACATGAACGCTGCAGTTACGAAGCTTAACGTAAATATATAATTTTACACCAACATTAATTACGAAGTTAATATTCCGATGGAATTTTGATTTACATGTGGTTTTACAGGCTTGTCAATCCGACGTTTTGGGTATTAAATCGTAGAATTTCGGATTCTTGATAATCACTAAAGAGCTTACTTGGATTACTTGGAGAGCTAAGTAATTTAAAAAATGTTTTAGCAAATGTTAATAAAACTAAATTTAATTTATTTGTGTTCGAAAAAATTGAAATGCATAATGGAATACTATGATTCCTATATTAAAGATCGTATTTGAAAATTAAAAACATGTTCAATAAATATCTACTATCGTTTGTAAAAATTGGATTCTCCACAAGTGATTTTATTTTCAAGGAATTCGAATATCACAATTTTGATGATGACTTAACGTTAATGAAAGTACGCTCTGAACTATATATTCCTTAAAGCTTCGAAGGAATAACCACAATGATTTTAGGTAATCTACTTTTTAACCCTAAATTTTAGAATCCGCCGAAAGAATCGAATAATTCCTCGTCGCTTGTCAGATTTCGGTAGGGTGTGGCTTCCCATTTCTGCCCCTTTTCCACCAATTTTCCACATCCGTGTGCCCTTTTGAACATCGTCTTTAGCCAGCACCAGCTCGTTTGAGGACATGACTTCCTTAGCATTTCCACACTTTTTACATCCACATCCTCCCATTATTTCGTCCCAAATCCCATATATTTTCCCGAAGCACTTTCTTCTCCGTAAATAATGGTCTGGTTCAACTTGATCGATTCGTCGTTGAACTTCCTGTTACAACAAACCACTGTTGTTTTATAAATGGGCAATTTTATAATTGAGGGAATGTTTTCAGGAATTTCCACTATTGTGATATACCTTCAAGAACTCTCCAACCTGAGGAATACTCAAATCCTTCAACTCAAACCCGAAGACACCTTTCAGATACTCGGAATCGACGTAGAATTTTCGAAGGCCTTAAAACAAATATCATTTTCTCAAGCGTACATAATTTCCTCGTTTGAAATAGCTACAACTACATTACACATGTACCCACATTTTAAATGTGAGATATTTGGAAGGACAACACTTTTAGGAACAATCCCAGTGATTCCTTCTTCATTGAGTTGGCTCGTCCCTAAGTCCAGCTCCAGAATTCGTTCCTCCCAGTTCTCGCATAAAACTCGAAATGACCTGTTGTTCAGTATTCCTTGAAATCGAGTCACGTTTGGCATGCATTCAACAATCATTTTCATCTCTCGCTGCAAAACACAACATCCACCACACGATTCCAAGTCCATTTCAAATCGCTCTAAATGTTCCAACCGAAATCCTTTCATGATTCCCAGACACGTTCCTTTAAAAATTTCCCCAAGTTGACTAATTTCCAGTCGAAGTGTTTTCAGACTTGGAGTATGCTCCAGAAAATGAAAGTTTGCCACAACAGCACCAAGTAGTACCAATTCCGTCAAACAGACAAGGGAAACTTCAAAGGGAAAGTTGTCGTAGGCAAACCAATTCACGTCTTTTTTTCTGGAACGATCAAGACGCAACGTCTCCAGATTTATACCGTGACGAATGATAACACGCGGAAGAACTGTTCTCTCTTTGTCTCGATTTAGGTCAATAGAAAGCCTCTTGAGAGAGAGCTGGGGTAGGTCGAGAAGTTCAATCACTTCTTCCGGTATGCCATATCGGAAATCTGAGCGCTGGCTACATAAAGGAAACATTAAGCTTATAGCTTGTAAACAAGTTGTAAGAGATTATTTGTAATATTTAACGACCTTTTCGTCGATATACGCTTACATATTTGTCAAGGTGAGGGATCTGAGTTGGTTACGAACTCGGCCCTGTCTCAAAGTATCCACTAACTCCTGGATACAGTTACTTTTTAGATTTTTCAAATGAAGACTCTGTAAACCAAAATCAAATTTGCATTTGAATTGAAATTTGCATAAACTTGTAAAAAAGGTTTAAAAAGCAGAGCTACATGCAAACCTCAAGTTGAGTAAAGACCGTGAAAACTTGAGTCCACTCAAATGGCAGTTCTCTTCCAATCGTCATGGATTTTAGTTGAGGAGTACGACTTTCCGTATGCGTTGATCTCACACCCTGACCTAGCACCTTGACGTCCAGCAGTGTCAAGTCCACAAGATTTGGCAACTTCTCGTACACAATCCTTAGCAATTCCGATCCTTCTGTGGAGACCGAATGAATGACGAGTTTGCGAAGCCAGTGCCCACATTGGTCAAAGAGTGCAGCTCTGTTGAATGACGCTATTTCACATGAATCCATATCTGTCGTCCCGAAACTTGAAAGCTCTCTTAGCAGTCTTAGACGTCTTTCAAAGAAGAAGCAATCTTCGATTTCGAGACGCTGGAAAGGCGGCTTAACTTCATTCGCGGTGGGTAGGACCTCTTCAAGATTTAACCAGTGAAGACCTCTGATTTCGTCTCGAGAGCAAGTTAGTTCTCCGAAGCAATCATATGTTCGGTTAATTGTGACAGTCATATCCTTTCTCCATCTGGAGAGGGAGACATCATGCCAGAGCGTGGAGACGACACGAAAATTCTTCAAGTCGGAAAGGGGGCAAAAGTCGAAAAATCTCGAAAGCACCTGAAATAAAATTATTTTCACACTTTACTGAATTAATCTTACATTATCAATTTTATTTAATGTTTCCGTTTAATATGAAGAAGCAGGAAAATTAATAGAAACTGACTTACAACATAGTTCAACATTGGATTTTCCTTCATTTCTGGATGAGTTGCAGTTTCTTCCACAGGCTCGCCTTCAGCTATTGCAAGGAAATCGTTGATCTCTTCACGTGCACGATGATCGCAAGCATCAAGTTGTTCAAAAGTGAATTTGTTAGTGATTTCGCACATTTTTTGCAAAAAACCCTGCTTGTATGTGCTGGAATATGGCCAATAAAACTTTAAGTATTTTAATTATAAGTTCAAGTAAAATGCAACTTCCCCTTTGCTCTTCTTCTCGCAAATGAAAAAATTATGTTTCGGAATTTGCATTATAAAATTGTTGCTTGGCAAGGGTAACAGGGTAAGTGAGTAAGCGGTTACCATTTTAATTTGGCGCCCCATTGGTATCATTACTTGCACTAGAGCTGAGAATTTTTTAACTATCAAGAAACTTGACAATTATGTCGGCAACAGTTTGCTTCGATTTAATTATGACTAATTTTGGTTTACTACACAGCCAGCTCATTTCGATTTATTTGCTTGAGGCAACAGTCCTGATGCTTTGGTTTCGCAGAGAGTATTGATCACAAATCCAGCGCAAGTTTAATCGACACTCAAAATATCCGATTGACAAGCCTGTGGAAGCAACCAGTCGCAGATTAATGAGCAGTTTAATTTCTAAGAACAGCTAGGGCTGAATGAAATCGCTGGATTATCGGATATATTTTAATGGTTTGTTAAGTCTATACGGCCGAATTATGCAATTCATCTGGACCCAATTTCTGATAATTTTCTAAGAAGCAGGAAAATACTGAAAAGGAAAATAAGGTGAATTTTGCTGCATCAAAACATTTCCGGTTATAAAATAGAAAGCATGCCAGAACTAGATAAAGTTATGCGTGCCGATGAAAGTTTCAGAGGATTACGGCAGAACTTTTCAACAGTATTCATTGGCTCACCATAAAGTTGGGCGCCACTGGTAGGTAATATCTTTCGTCAATTGTTGTTTTACAGAAAAAAGAAGTCCTCCAACTGAATGACCGGTTTCCGGACGGATGTTCACAACATTCTGGAGTGAACTTTGAACATGAAAGTTTCCAATGACGCAATTTGCTATAATTGCTAGCGCAAAAATTTTCTGTAGGATTGAAATCCATATATGGCACATTGCATTTTATACATCAGCATTGTATATTGTATTATCTTTCGGAAGGCAAATATTGAAAGTCTGTGAAGCTTTAAACAATTCTCAGACAGAAACATATTGCCGTTACAATACAACCTGGCTGCAAAATGCTCTATGCAAACATACCTTTGAACCTGATGCAATTCGTAGTACACATAATAATATGAAAGGTATTTATTCCAACTGATTTTGGATCGATGTATAAAAGGACGAGTAAATCAGTTTGAATTCACATTCAATCTTTTCAATCAATCAAACTAAAGTTCTTACATCAAAATCTATCAAAACCTTCAACGTTTGAAAATGAAGTTCCAAATTATTTTGGTTGCAGCACTCGTCGTTTGCGGCGGCATCCTTGTTCGCTCTCAGGAAGAGTCCGACTCATTCGGAGAAATTCTTGTTTCCACTCTGAAGATCGTGAACCGCCTTTGCAACTGTCCTACCAACCGATACAGCCAAACGAAAATCGACGCTTTCTTCGCCTGTTACGATGATGCACCAGTAAGTTAATGCGTTTTTGAATTAATATCAAAAATTCATATTTAACAAATCCATAATATTTTAAATTTTGTTGAACAGGGCAAAGACTTGTTCGAGGCATGTCAAACCAAGTTATTTGGAGGTCCTTTGAACAATGTTGCCAACGTTGGAGTTTCCTGCCGACAACCTTACAAGCTTCCAGCGGTTAGTATGCACACGCACATATAAATATTGAACACAGAAATTTCATTCCGAGTTTTTCAAATTTTGTAACTTCATTCAACTGTTTAATCTCTTTTTAGTACGCTCTCTGCATATCGCAGAAATTCAAAGCTGCTGGCCTTGACATGAACGCTGCTGTGACCAAGCTTAACGTAAATCTATAACAGTATTTATTTATTTTGTAGTTAATTATATTTATGATGACTAATTTTCATGTACTTTTATGTATGGTTTCGCAGGCTTGTCAATCAGCCGTTTTGGGTATCAAGTCTTAAGAAATCCCTTTCCACATACTGTTTTACGATGAATTCTCGAAACAAATTCTGAATTCTTTGAAAATTAGAAAATATTAATTTTGAAATAAATATATGATCCAAATGAAGTTCATTGTATTGTACATAAAAAAATTTATTGCATGCAACCAATTACAACGTTCAGTCTTATATACAACTATATAACATGACATTTAATTTGAACTAGTCCGGATGTGATGTTTATTATGCAGCATCAGCACCAGCACCATAAAGCAAATACATACTTATAAATCGGAACATTCGTCGACAACTGGGAAGTGGGAACTGAGCATGAAAATAACGTCACGATATCGCAAGATTATTCGAAGAAGATCGGGCATCCAGGTCTAACTACCATTATTATGATATTGATTTTTGTGCCCGACTCGTCAATAATAAATTTCATCATTTAAACATAGTTAAACACAAACAAAGTTTGAAAGCACAAAGTTGTATGCATGTATGTGCCTCATTGTCTCATTCTTCTTCACTTGCAAAAAGGGAGACAGACGGAGTTATGCTAAATGGTAAAACATGTACACATGTATGTGTGCCTGTCGCATGTCTTGTTCATAATACTGACGTGTATCAAAGACGAAGAAACACGACAATTTCTTTAGTAAAATGCCAATCTACGGTCGGAATTCATGTACGCATGTAGTTAAATAATAGTCAAATATTTAAATGCAATGCTATACGTTTAACGTAAAAATGAAGTATATTTATTCTTTCATCTTTAGCAAAAATGATGCACGGGATATTTCCATAATTCCATTTCTTACCACCTTCAGTATTCTAGCACAAATTTATCATTTCTCATCTTTTATCATTCATCATGCTTGGATTATTCTAGCCGCAACATACAGGGAAGAGTGAAATTTACTTTACTCATTTTTAATAATTTCATGACATTGACATTTGACATATGATATATACATGGTTTAAAATTTAATTAACTATATCAACTAGGAGACTTTATATTAACTAGGCAGAATCTCAATTCAATATTTTTGCGTTTTGAAGGTCATAGCAAGTGTTAAGTGATTTAGCAGTTTAATGTACAAATTGACATGCAATGAATATTGTATTGAATATAAGTATATTAATCTGGGGCAAGCGGGACAAATATAAGCAGACAAAATTATAAACAATTTCATATGATTCCAGAATATTTCGTGACGAATGATAAAAGTGAACTTTGAACCTGATATTTTTAATGATGGAAGAAATTAATTTCTATATATCCATATGTATGAATGAGTAGGTCGGAAATAACCTTTGGGTTACCACATATTTCATATACATCATATTATTTGTTTTCAAGGATCAAATATTTAAGTTCTGCATGATATACTCTTACTTCAAATATTTCTCAAAATGAAAGGATTGCAAACCCAATCCGAAATGCGGTTACGAGAACAAATCTGCTTTGTACATGTGCAAAGCAAACATACCTTTGAACTTGGGACAATTTATAGTTCGCCTACATAACAGAAGTTCCGTTTCAAAGAACGCCGAGATTTGGTATATAAAGAAGATGGCAAACCAGTTCCAAATCATATTCAATCCCTTCAGTTCCTAGATCATCCCAATTCCAACTCAAACGAAAGTCATCTTTCCAAAATCCAAAAATGAAGATCCAAATTGCTTTGGTTGCCGCACTTGTCGTGTGCAGTGGAATCCTTGTTCGCACACAGGAAGAATCCGATTCTTTTGGAGAAATCCTGATTTCCACGTTGAGGATCGTGAATCGCCTTTGCAACTGTCCAATCAACAGATTCAGCCCAACTAAAATCAACGCCTTCTTCGCCTGTTACGATAACGCACCGGTATGATCCTTCATAATTTTTTATTAAAAATTCAATTCATCTAAAAAGTCTATTTATTTATTATTTTGTTTTGATGAGCAGGGCAAGGACTTGTTTGTGGCATGCCAAACGAAATTATTCGGAGGTCCCTTGAACAATGTTGCAAATGTCGGAGTTTCCTGCCGACAACCTTACAAGCTTCCAGCGGTAAGTAAAACATTGATGTCGATACAATTAAATTTTGTTCTGTTTTCACCATTTGTAACATTAATCGGTTCTTATTTCTTGTTTTAGTATGCACTCTGCATTTCGCAGAAGTTCAAGGAGGCTGGTCTTGACATGAACGCTGCCGTGACCAAGCTAAATGTAATTTGTAATTATTAAAAATATCATAATTTTTAAATTTAAGTTCGTGTTCCACATATAATCTTAAATGTTGGATTTTATCCTTTTATGAATGTTTTTCCAGGCTTGCCAATCAGCCGTTTTGGGTATCAACTAGGCGGCCCTAACTTGGATGGATTCTCGAATACATGAAATAATATGGAATATCTACTCGTGTAAAATTAAATGGAAATATAAAATTAAGTTGATGTTCGGAAAATACGTTTGTGCATGAAAACACTTTTGAGTAAAATGACTAAAATGTTAGAACTTTCGACATACTATACTACATATTCGTATTAAAACAATTGGAGAAAATAAGTCACCTATTTGATCTTAAATATTTTACCAGTGTTTTTATCGTTGAAGTTGAACACAATATGTGTTTTCTTGAGTTAAATGATGAAAAAATATGCTACCTTTTATACAAAAATTCTACTCAATTCAGACTCAGCTACAAATCCTGTTGATATCGTTTCATATATACACTTTTACGAAGTTATAGGTTGACTCATAAAGCCAGATGCAATTGGATGGAAACAAATCACACAAACTAAATTATGCAAGCATGCGACACGCATTGTTTAATATGAATAATGCATTTCCGTTACGGCGAAACCCCACAACTATTTACTTATATTTAATATCAGGTAGATTAGCATAAGCACAATAACCCTACCACAACCCAAATCCTAGCATCTAAGTATGCTGATGACAGACAACTTATTAATTATTCATTCGGAATTGTTCCCAGACCCCATAAATGGCAACTGCGTCGCGACTCGCGACTGCGTAGAATGGCAATTTGGTATTATGATTCTGGATGGATGTTCCATTAATTGTAAGTAGATGTTAAACTTGGATGATACTTCACATTAAGGCGAGACCGATTCCTTTAACAATTTAATTAATAATTCATAATTCAATCCTTGCAAAACCTAGCTGGAAGTGACATAATAGGTGTTGATTTATGACACATCTCCAAATAAAGCTGTATCGATCGATACCTTTTGTTTCTCCTTCATGTAAAGACGCCATATATATTCTACAGTGTAACATTGTACCATTTGTACCCGTTACAATTACACATTAATCAGTATCAATTCAAGGAGAAGGGCACACCTGGGATAATCCGATACAGATTTTTGCCCCGTTCTCTATGTCCTTACATAAACTATGGCATTTGGCCAGAACCACTTTTATTTTCTCGTGTGAGCTTCCACGAACGAGACTGACGACTTTTTCATATTCGTGATGTCGCCCAAATTAATTTCTGCAGCCGTGCTACTTCTCTTCATCGCGGATAGTAAAGGTAATATTGATTGGAATGTGTTGTTTACAAGAATTTAGAATTGTGTTTCATAATTTAGAACGGATTGTGATTTTAAATGAATTTAAAGGTCTGAAATGTTTCCATTGTATTTACTTGGAAAATGTACGGAATCTCCTTCCCGACAACAGTAGCTCTCTCCCATTCCACTCCTCGTGTGGCATCGGAGTTGAGGATGTAGATCCAAGCCTGAGGATTGAGTGCTCCACATTACTCGACTCGGAAACAAAGTCACAGAGAGGAATCAAGAATGTTGTTGGCCTTGTGAATGGTGCTTTTACTCGTAAGTACTAAAAAAAATCCATCAAATCCAAATTCCCGAATATAAAAACTGACAACCTTTAAAAACTTTGTTCACAGAACTTGGGAACAACTCATTAGACTTAGTTGACACGAGAAAGAGAAACGTGACCTTCACGTGTGCCAAATTGACTTTAAATGGGATTTGGCACGGGGACAAGAAACCTCTCGTGATGACAATTCGCTCCTGCATTCCTGCAGTGAAGACAACCACCTTCAAGGAAAAGTGTTACAGTGGCGAGCTGGAGAAATTGGTATCAAATACGACAGACTCGGATCACGAAGTGAGCGTCATACTCAATAATTTTCTCCCACTTTACGACAATAAAACAAAGACAAATTTTTGCACCTGTAATCAAGATGATTGCAACAAAAAAAGTAAGGAGAAGGTGACTACTTCAAACTCTAAATCAGGCTCAGAGAAAGTGCATCCTCAAATATTCTCTGTGCTTTTTGTCACCTTCATTCTCGCCAAAAACTTGTAGTTTTATTATTGCACACAAATTATGTTTTTATTTCAATAAATATCTAACTTCAGAACAATTAACTAATTTCTATAATTTATATGACCTTCAAACTTCACGCACCGCCTCTTCGCCTCTTCTTCCCCTTAATTCTACAAATGATCTCGTTATTATCTTCGAAGCTAAAACAAGAGACAGGATCCCTCTGATACTTCCTGAAGCTTCTCGTATTCACCAAAGGCTGCCCTTTCCAATCCACGATCATATTCCCTCTGTCGTCGTAACATCGATTAATCCTGTCGTAGAAAGGAAGACAAGGCCAGTCACACCTACAAGCCATATCCTGCACAATTTCAATCTTTTCTTTATAATTCTTTGGAGGAGGTGGAGTCGTAATCACCACCCCAATCCCTCCTTCAGGTTTTTGTAAAAGTGGATCTTTGGATAGATCTACATCTTCCCCTTCAACTGGAGGTACTTCCTCCCAGCTCCCTGCAACAACGACTTCCTCTTCGTTGTCTTTGTCATTCACCAAATCCCCATCTTCGTCAAACCCGGACAGAGCAATGCCTCTCTTCCTCCTCCTCCTCTTGAGAAAACATGGAAACGGACTTCCGCCAGGACAAGGCTCCTTCACCAACAACTGACCACTTCCTTCATCGTCGTCGAATGACGAACGGCCTGAGATTGTCTCGCCATGACGATCCACTTGAAGTTCGGGTGTGCACGACTCTGACTGTTCGGAATACCATTGACCACAATTCAAATCTGTTTCAGGCTGTGGCTCCGTTGTACCTTCTACTTCATTCTCATTATCGTCGTCGTAACCATCAAGATAATTATTCGGCTCCACATCCCGTTTCTTCCTAACGTTCCCACCTTCTTCCCTTTTCGAGCAAGCTTTAAATTTCCAAACTTGGCAAGACTGAGTCGTCAAAGTAGTCTTGGCTGAGGTGGTGATGGGGGAGCTGTCCTCATTTCCTCCGTCGTAAGCATCCTTTCCTTCGCCATTTTCAGGGTCAGAACTTGGATTCTCGAAATCATTGTGAACTCCATAGTTGCGATCCGGATCAAAAGTGAGAATGACTGCAACTTCGTCGGCCGGTTCGTCTGGAATAACTTCAAATGGATTGTCGCGAGGCTCCACGACGTCTAAAGGTCCGCCCAGAGATTTCTTTTCAAGTTCGGAATGACTTGGAGCGAATCGTCGCAGTCGATATAGACTTGATGTGGGCGTGGACCTTGTCTTCTTCGGGGAACTTCGAACGGTTTTCTCAATTGTGCCGATTCGAATGGGAAGCCATCCGATTGGAACGGGGTGATGGGAATTTCGAACAATCTTCATTCCACGACAAAGTTGTCTTGCGTAGTTCGACTGGATTTCAAGTGTCTGGTCGACTCCAGAGTCCATACTATAGGGCTCAATTTGGGGGATTTCCACGCGACATCTTTGAATTGGGTCGAATCTCCTTGTGCAAGGCCAAACACATGGACAGTTGCCAGGAATGTAGTCGGCTGGACGGTAGTTGACCATATGGAATTGGGTGTTTGAGTTGAATCCACATTCTGGACTGAGAATGGGCTTTGGAGCCCAGTAACTGCATGGTTTGAGGAGAGGTCTTCGGGCTTTCCCATCTGAAATTTTTATTTACTTAGTTTTAAAGGTTTTTAAAAATGATAAACTAATTTTGTCTGAAAGGTTTTTTTTTGTAAAAAAAATAATAATTTCCGTTGAAAATCTTACTGCATGGCTTGTGGACCCATTTCAAGCATTCTGGAGCGAAAACTGGTGGTCTAACCGGAAGAGCCTTATGAATTAAAGGAATGTATTGATTAATTGGTGCCCAAAGGTACAGCCGGTTTTCCTTGTTCCCTGATTTCAAGTCTTCCTCTCCAATCTGTGAGCAGAGTCCTGACGCCAAGGCAAAACTGCAAATATATAATTTCGTATTTTAATAATATTCTTAAAATTAACATAATTTTATGGACCATGGATGATTATGATTATGTTCTGTCACCTAATCTCAGTTTCCTTAACGTTATCGCCCCTCATCCCCACAATCTGTGGATCTAGCCAAGGTGGGCCCGCCTTGAAAATAGGGAATTCAGGTATCTCCTCAGACTCTGGTGGTGGTTGTTCAATGTACGGCCCTTCGACTCCTCCTTCCTCGACTCCGTTTCCAGAATGTGTCCCCGTCATCGGACCAGTCGAATAATCAGGATCAGTCCCTTCCTCCACTGAATTGTTTTCATCAAAGCCAATTGTTAAGGGATGGTCCCCAGTTTCAAATTCAAATGAACCTCCTCCGTTGGAGCCTCCCTCCTCCCAGCCTCCTTCTCCTTCGTCCACTGATTTGTGCTCATCGAACACACCGCCAGGCACTCCACGTTTCAGACTTGGCTTTTCATCCTTGTCCAATGGCCTGGAATCCTTGTCGCTGATACTCTCGGAGAAAATGGAATGCTCAATTGCCTCCACAGCCTTCCGACGAGATGGTGGGGGCGAAGTTGTAGACGCAGGACCTGGAGGAAGACTTTGTGGAAGTGGCTTTGGAGTCTCTTCTTTTTGGAGTTTGTGGACAACACTCATTCGGCCACCCGGAAACGATTTGAGTATGCTGGAAGATTTCTTTGTTGGAATCGGCATACTCGTTGAACTCGTCGTTGAGGAGGGCGTCGTTGATGAAATTTCAGCTGGTGGTGTTGCGTTAACTTGGAGCTGTGATGGTGCGGGCGTGGGTTGTGAAACGTTGAGAGGACGCATGGGGATCAGGCCACTGGAGGAAACTAGAGGACTTGGTGAAGCTAGAGTAACGAGAGGAATTTCAAAAAATAAATCAAAGTTTTAATGAATTTAGGGAAATGGTGATCTTTTAACGTACCTTGGACCACTGAAAGAATTAATGCGATGATTATCCATCCTCGGCGAAATATACAAATTTCCATGTTGCTTAACTTCATTGCGGGACATAGAAAGCAGAAGACGAACTGCTTCAAGAGCGTGTCTGACTGTAACAAGCGAT
Source organism: Heteromurus nitidus (assembly GCA_034687055.1). Taxonomy (NCBI): domain Eukaryota; kingdom Metazoa; phylum Arthropoda; class Collembola; order Entomobryomorpha; family Entomobryidae; genus Heteromurus; species Heteromurus nitidus. The sequence continues at coordinate 26,245 of JAQFZW010001401.1, forward strand.
ATAATTAGGCTAATTAGAAATTTTTGTGCTTAATTGATTGACAGTGGTCAATGTTCTCATTTCGAATCAGAATGTGCCCTAAATTCAATTCAATTGTAAACTACAAAAACAATTGGACTCTGCGGAACAATGGTGGGGGTCAATGGTTTCAGAGTGGAGTGGAGTACAGTGGTAATTAGGATTCTTTAATGCCTCATCACTTTGCAGAGAGAAAATTTCGCTTCAAATATGAAATCTGCTCAAAGCCAAAACCAACTGAAGTTTGGTATAGAAATTTCAAGGCATCCAGATGTGGCACTCATTTAACTGCAACCACTTAATAATTCATGACAATAAATAATGCAAGAATTCTTCGAAGAGACTTAAAAGCTTCTCTAATTTCTTGCATCGTCTCTTCATGCTCACATTTCTTGACATTTTCGATTTGTAAGTATAATAATATATGCGATTGGCTTTGGTAAGTCATTTTTAATAATATGGGGAAATTGAAACACTTGATAATGATGACACGATTCATGACGAATAATAGATCAAAATCTACCGGAAACCGGAGTGAACTTTGGACATGAATTTTCTAGATGACGCAATATCAACAAGTGATTGTTGGAAGACTGGAAGCCGAACAATTCAACCAGATTCGAGAACAAAGTCCAAAAAAATGTATTGAACGAAAGTACAGAGCTTTCACTCTATATGTTTGTTTGCAACAGGTAAATATTAGGCGTTTGCAGCTAAAAAATTGATTGAACTGCTGCGGTTACATCAAAATGTTCTATGCAAACACATCTTTCAAACCTGTGGGGTATATAATTTCCCTTTCAAAATGAAAGGTTTGCTTTTGCAAATCCAATCCGAAATTCAGTTACGAGAACAAATCTGCCTTGTGCATGTGCAAAGCAAATATACCTTTGAACTTGTGACAATTTATAGTTCGCCTACAAAACAAGTTCCGCTTCAAAGAATGCTGAGATTGTGTATATAATAAGGAAGATGGCAAATCAGTTCGACATCACATTCAGTCCTTTCAGTTCCAAAATCATCCCAATTCCAACTCAAACGAAAGTAATCTTTCCAAAATCCAAAAATGAAGATCCAAATTGCTTTGGTTGCCGCACTTGTCGTGTGCAGTGGAATCCTTGTTCGTACTCAGGAAGAATCCGATTCTTTCGGAGAAATCCTGATTTCCACGTTGAGGATCGTGAATCGCCTTTGCAACTGTCCAATCAACAGATTCAACCCAACTAAAATCAAAGCATTCTTCGCCTGTTACGATAACGCACCGGTATGATCCTTCATAATTTCTTTATTAAAAATTCAAGTCATCTAAAAAGTAAATTTATTTATTATTTTATTTTGTTGAGCAGGGCAAGGACTTGTTTGTGGCATGTCAAACGAAATTATTCGGAGGTCCCTTGAACAATGTTGCAAATGTTGGAGTTTCCTGCCGACAACCTTACAAGCTTCCAGCGGTAAGTAAAACATTGATGTCGATACAATTAAATTTTGTTCTGTTTTCACCATTTGTAACATTAATCGGTTCTTATTTCTTGTTT
>JAQFZW010001402.1:0-27715 GCA_034687055.1 Heteromurus nitidus
TTATGGTGTCGGAAAGAACAGAATTTTTCTACATTTTATGGTTGTTGTGAGTCTAAATATCTTGGTACGTCCGTTACCGTACCATAAGAATTGTCCAAGTCTTGTCATAGTCACGTTCGTGTTTCACAACAGGACTACAGGTACATACATATATTTGACTTGACTTACTAACTACAACCATCCAAAATATCGATTAGTTTTTTGTGACGCAGAGCACAAACCCTACCGAATACCCGGTTGCCCAACTGGATATATTATGTACATCGCATACAGCACATACTAAAACCATGAGTAAATTCGCGTTCGATACGAAACCTTGTAAACAACGTAAAACAAACAAGGGCGAAATTAAGAATGGGTTGCATGTTCTAAGTTGATGTTGACTATAAGGCGTACGCGTACCTTGCAATTTTGCATTTTTGCTAGCATACCTACACATTATATGGCCTATGTGCATTCTAAATTCGAAAGAATTTATGAAACATTAATTCAGAAAGTCGGAAACAACGTATTTCTTTCATGAAATCTTTCTGAAGAAATTGCCCACGCCACGGCACGTCGGCTCTACATTTGGTACACTTTACATGCCTGATGGTGCCATTATTGGCATAAACAAACTGATTGATACATTCCAATTTCCAATGCCAATACGCTGCTACATTGGGCCGATTCCATCAATATTATGCAAACTAACTAAACCTAATCCCTTCCACAGTGCTCGGTAGATACACAATTTAATTTTAAATAATAAAAAATACCCATACCAATTTTATAATCCTTCAGTAATGCTGGTGAAGCAACTAACGGTAGAAGACGGCTCCGGTCAACTTTGAATTAGTTCCAAATTGGCTTGCTTTCCGTCCCTGATTCTCTAATACCGGCTCTGTATATAATAATTTAAAAAATGGTACACTATTTATATGTAAAATGACAATGTGAAATGAGAACAGACAATTACTTTATTATATTACGTTACGATTAAACTTGAACTTAATGATATGCTCGAATCGCAAATATTGCACTTCATTTTGGACGCCATGTGTATAATTAATGACTAGATTGACTAGACTATACTGGACCAGAGTCACCAGAGCAGGACCATGATTAAACTTATGAACTTATGAAGCACCTTTTAGCTAAAATCATAATCATGCTCATTCACACCATGTAAAATGTAAATTATCATATTCGCTTTATGTTCATAATGTTGGCTGATAAGCTGATAACAGCTATTAATATTAAATTTAAGGACCTAAAGTGCCATATATTTACATTATAACATATTATTTAAGGTCCTTCTTATAATTTAGTATTAATAATTCGATTACCCTCGTACTCCTGCATTTAATAACTCACATTCAACACAGAACATCGACACAATTGATGACTGGCCGCCTGCACTTGTAATTATCGCATCAACTGGAACAGGAACAATACAAAAGTGTCAAGTGCACAATCAATGCACCTTCAAGTCCAACCTCAACTACATGCTCTCAATTTTATGATTTATCTTAACATATCGATAACCTGTCTGTGGTATATAGTATGAATCATAAAAATTGACTAACCTTTAACCTCCAAACTCCAGAGAGGAGACACAAGCTTTTGTATTTGTATCGAACACGTCGCCTTAACCAAATGAACGTAGAACTATTTAATTTAAGCCGTGCAGCTGCAGTTCACTGTTGACTGAAATATTCTGTGCAAAAAAACCGTGTAAACTCCAACTCCTTATTAAAATGCACTCTCATCCAGAAACTAACTGAACACTTATCTCTACCTCACAGTGAGGTCCTCACTCTTGCCGGTTCTCTCTCTGACAGCTTGCACAACTTGACAACATTTAAATATTCCTTCAACTTTCAAGTCCAAGGCCTTTATTCCACATTAACATTCCAAATTCGCCATTATCTTTTTCTTCCAACTTCCAGCAGCTATTTACATCCTTCACGTGTGCGACTAGCTGGCACCAAACAACAACACAAAAAATGTATATGTAACTTCGTACGATATGATCAGTTCAGTTTAAACGTGTTGCGAAAGCAAAATAATACGACCATTTGTCTTCACATTTAAGAACCTTGTTTTGAAGCTTAACATGAAGCTCTCTTCCAATAAAGCACCGACCCAACTGTAAATGATGATAAACAATATACTAAACTTTTATGCCTTGCCTTTTCTTCACAAATCACAACTTCACAACACACTTTTTCTCAGAAATGTGGCAGTGTGAGAGAATGGGAATAAAAGTATTCGTTTTAAGAAATTTTTTGTTTTTGTACCTATCTGCATCTACACAATTTGCACAAGAGAGGTAAAAAGGACGAAACCCCATAAAAAACTATATTTGTGAGTGTGGTCTTCAGAGATTCGCCAGTTTCAGTTCCTCAGAGCAAAAAAAGAGAGCTTCTCTCCATAATCCTCGTCTGCACACAATGTGCGCTTTTACAATACACTTCCCTGTGCTAAGGAAAGGATATACAGAGAGCCTTCCTCTTGTCATATGTGCTCACATGCGAGAATGACGTTACAGATGAGTAGATGCGAATGTGAGTTTTAGGTATAGGTTTGTTTTGGAAGTGTTTGGATTTGGGATATTATTCTCCGATGATGATATGATCGCGAGGAAATACGTATAAAAGACCTTCATGTGGACATGGACAATGGCCATGAGAGCAGAGAGCTGCTGACTTTTTTACGAGTAAAATCTCGTATGCATGTGCTTAAATAATGTTAGACATGCTCCTTTGTATTGTGGAAATTGTGAAACTTCTCACGTTTCCTTTATCACTTCGAGACTCACTGCTTCAACTGTTCAGACGAAACATAGCATCGATATAATACTTTTTGTGAAATCCATTTATACTATTTGGCATTTGGCAAGGTAGACAACTAGCAAAAAAATATTCATCTGAAAAAATGATTATGTGATGGGTCTGTAGGCAGTAGGCACATCATCATATAATCAAATCATGAATTTGAGAATAAATGAGAGCACGTTTAGATGATTGCTTTGTACATATGGATGTTCTACTGCTTCTCTCTAAAGCTTTTAGCTGTCAGGAAAGCGGTTACTCTGGACTTGATTGCATAGATAGATCTCACTCACGTATTCCAGTATTTTTATAGCAATAATTATAACTGAATGGGGTCCTGGGGAAAGGAAAAGTTGCATGTATGCTTGATGTTGATGCACGCAAGTACAAAATTAGGTATATTTTTTGGTATTAGAAGTTATCGCGTGTATGGCTTCTGGCTTCTAAATGGAATAGTGATAAACTTCAATAACCTCCACGTATGATTAGATGTATACTTTTTTCGATAATATGTAAGATTAAGATAGCTTGATATCTATATGATCGTAATGTGTGTATAAAGCTTCCTATGTTCCATAATTTAATTTAGCAGCATGAGGTCCATTACATTTTCAGAATCTGCAAATTTCGTGGAAATGCTTGAGAAAATCTTCAATTCAAGATACAGATTTGATTCTTTGTGCTATGTGTTTTGATGTGAACTCTATGAGGACCTTAGTGAACTCTGATTTGCTACTAGTGTCCTTCAGATTTGAACTGAATTCAAATTTTGATTTTTTCGTTATAAATTATGTACGTGCATATTGATCTGATAGCATGCAGAAACCACAGTTTAATATGAAATGGTGGTCCCAATCGCACACACGTAGTAACTATATTATTCGTGGATAATTTATCTGTCAATATGAATTCCGTGAGAATTGTGCTCCCCCAAAAACCGCATACGTCAGTCTTGAAAGCTTATGAGTCAGAGTCATGGAACTTGGGTTGGTTGATTTCGAGAGAAGTTACTTCACATGAACCTGGATCAAGTATACAATGAACATGAAAGAATCCATCAAATGAAATGGGCTTCCTATGAAAATGAGCATTGTGAGTAAAATGTGTATGCAGATAATCTCTTCAAGGTTATTTGCCTTTCAACGTTCCCAACAATATGATTTATGAATCTGGAATTTAAAATATACGTTCTGCATCAATGCACAAATTTTTTGCTATATATTTCTGCCATTAATCTACGCAGTAGTACCTAGAAAAAATTCCACGAAATTTCTGACGACTTCGTTTTATCCCCCACCCAAACATCAACAGGCAACAGTGTCTATGAGCAAGCAAAGAAACTCGCTGAGATGCAATAATGTAACGTAACCGTATTGCAGGATATGGTCAAGATGGCAGTGAGTGGTTGTTCGCTATCTTGACTGCTTCTTCGAGAAACTTAAGGGATAGGGGCTACGTGCATTTCTCTAATTTTATTGCACCGTAGGCATTATGATATTGGTGAATTACATTTTCCATTACCACTACCACAGCTTCTCCAGTCCAAAGCGAGAGGGGATAATATTAACTTGATAACAAATTGATCTTGAGATGGATATTCATACATCCTCCAAAGGAGTTATTAAAGAAGAATACAAGAAGTGCAAGAAAAGAATATAAAATGTGCAACTTGATTAGGCATTATTTGGATTTAGTTTATTTGATTGCTGACAAAACCGTTGCCCCATCATTTCACTCACTTTATACGTCATTTGTCGTTCAGTTACATAATTTCCTTTGCCGTTTAGCAAAGAACTCAAGCGGATTTTAGAAATGCCATCATATGTCGGCATAAACCTATGTAATTATGTGCGTTGGCTGTAAAAGGAAATTCCACTTCTCTAGCTCGAAACGAGGTTAAGCTCTCTCTCTCTCCGACAATCCAAAAGATCTCGTTTTACGAGCATGCATGGAGACTCATTTTAACAATCAAGAAAATAATGATAATGAGGAAGGTGAAATAAGAGCCCCAGCTTCAATATGACTCTAAGGCGGAATTTTTCAGGAATACAAGACGTACCATTCGTCATACAATATTATCTCCACTCAAGTGTCCGTCATAAAACATCAAACTAGACACCTACTACTACACATAATCGACATGATGTAACCGTATTCGTATCAGAATATACAATTGCCTGCGTGTATTATTCGTTGAGAGAGTCGAGTTGAATGAGGTTGCACTTAAATTTCTTTACCCTCCACACGTGTGTTACTAAAAGAAGAGCCATTTACTTTACTTTTCAAGAAAAAAATTGCATGTGAATGACATTTCTTTTTAGGGAAGACAAATCCGTTATTTGACGAAAATTGATACATACCAAAAGCATAATTATTTCAAGTATTCAATAATCCTCTGATACTTTCAAGTCTGTACATCCTCCAATCGTAAAATACTCGTTGAGAAATCTACATGCTTTTGGAAAAAAATGACGGGGAATATCGACACACATCATGGCCACCGTATTCGTGCAGGATTTTCCCTGACATTGGCCATTCCGACCGACCGACCACACCAACTAATTATGTAGACCTAACTTCTTGCATAAAAAGCTGTACCAAGCGTATTTTGCCAATCATTCATCAAACTCAAGAATGGCATGTGGATGGCAGGCAAAAAAATGTTTATTGACGGGATGTGCGATTAGTTAAGTTTGATATTCTGCATTATTCATGCTGTTTTGTCCTGAGAAATTTCTGCTTTTTTCAAGACATTTCACATGTGTGCTTATATACGTCCGTCCACAAGAGACACGACGATTGTGGCAATGTCATTTCATATCCTCTTTCACTCGACTCAACCAACGCACACACACGCTCATATCGGAGTTCATGAAAGTATCAACGAAAAAATAACTGGATTCGCTTCCTTCTTATGATCATACAATACACAAGCCTACTTTTTAAGGGCTGGGTTCCCTTCTCTTTCTCATCAAATTCAAAAAATATATCTACACATTACCATTACCGTACAGCACTTACACACCGTCACCACCAAAACCACCGCTAACCGAAGATAAATATGCATTTATACATTTTAGACGGAGGGGAAAATGTAGCTTCAGAACTCTAATGGTTCCTCCTACGCACAAGAGGAATCTTTGAGCTCTATTGTCAATCTCTTTCTCGTGTGTCTGATGTGTACGATAAGTCGATGATGCCTTTTATTTGTCATTCTCTTTTTCTCTTTGAAGTGTGTGTGTGGCATAGGTAATAATATTGCGGAATAAACAAGAATAAAAAAGAAACGAATTTTCAGCCTTGTTGGTCCTTTCAATAATCTATTCATTCGAGTTTTTGTAGAGCACCACAAGTCATCTAGCAAAAGCAAAATGCTTAACCCCTGATTGAGCATTCGCGATAGGAGGGCAGGAGGCGAAAAAATCAGTTAATTTTTTATGATGATGATGATGATGTGGCCCTTTTAAAGTGGATGATATAAAGGATAACTGTACAGGTGGGAGGGAGACGTGAGACTCAACTTATTTACATCAATCTGAGTTAACGATTAATACATAAAATAAATTGCTGGTTCACCCTCCGTCATTACACAAAAGAAAAAGATTTAAAAACCGGACAAATAAAGAAGGGCGATGGTGACAGTGACAATCAGTTTGAAAGTATATAACTTGAAGGTAAAACTGTATCTAACTGTAACACTTTAAAAAATGTAAACTAATGCATTAATCTGCCTGGTTTTAATGGGAATGAATGACTGCTAAAGATGGATCCGCTGAAGGATGCGGCGTGCGCCCTACAAACGTACGCCTACACGCGCATCCCTGCATTCATTATTTGTTTAGAGCGCTGTCATGTTGGAAAACTAAGAATTTGAACTTTATTTTGACACAAATGAGGTTTTACATTTAATGTATGATCTTTTGACTCTTTTGCATTTGGATTTGCAGACCATATATTCTAGTTTAGTTAGGAGGATGTAAAATAAATAGGTATAAAGACTTCAAATTGAAGATGACCTTAAGTTTTGGAAGAACTGTCATAAAGAACTGTGGTGATGGAGGCATTTGAAAGCATTTTAAGTAGGTGTTGTAATTGCTTACGTTTTGCATTACATCTAAGTGGTTTCTGTTTACTCAATTCCTTGTAAACTCAGATAACGTTTCTCGATTTTTTTCTTAGTTTTAACAAAAATATCAAACCACGTTTGCTAAATATATCATTACTCATTACTCTACTCATCAAGTAAAACTAACACTAATGCAATTAGTATGCAAAGGTTTTTTTGTTATTTTGGCTGCTTACGTAGGACAAACGTGCTTATCACTAATTTTACATTTTGTTGGTAAGTTTTCACCACAACGCTGATAACTGCCCATGTTGGATAGGGAGCACTAGGCAGACTTCTGTAGCTTTTAGTTCACTTTCATCATTGCATATCTGCAATATCTGCATGCATACTAAACTGCACTCCTGAATTCTCAGATTTTGGAGGTTAGAGTTCAAAATGACATTCATGCATTCACTACGACATTCACCACAGCATTTTAGAATCCAAATTAAAAATACATATACCAATTAAAGCATAGTTCTGCGCAAGTTTCTAAGAATAATTCTTCCATGCTTTAACTTTGTATTTACAGATTCATCTTGGAGGAGCTCACTCTCCGCAATAAATAATTGATGAACAATACTGTTGTACCTTGTACCGTATCATGTTTTGTTACACGTAATAACAGCAACAATGCAAACGTGAGCTAAAGTTAAGTAAAATCATCAACTTGTTACGTTTTTTCCGGTCTGATTAGCAGACAAAACAGACAAGCCTCCTTACTTATATATTTTTTATGTTTGTTATACTTCAGCATGATCTAGCCAATACTATGGCTGCTGTTTCAGCAGTACAGTGTAATGTGTAACATAATTCTCAAATGAAAGGAAGGATCCTCGAAAAAGCACACTGTGATGCGATGGGAGGGCTTTCTTTTTTCTTAACAATTCAAGTTCACCATATGAATTACACGCCTCCTACGCTATCTTAAAATCACAATGAGCACATCCAACATCCGCTTTGCATGCATACATCAACAGTATTTTACCTGTAAATTTTACCGGCTATCAAATTATGTTTCTAAATTAAAATGAAATATTGTAAGACTTACCGATTTTTTTGGGTTAGTCACAAAACCTTGATTTTATTCTTCCGTCGGTTCTTCACTTTAGATTGGTACCCCACCACAACGAACAACTAAATGGATGTATGATTTCAAGAGGTAAAATGCTTTCGAGTTCAATTCCAACGGCAAATATTGCCGTTTAACAAAGTTTTGATTAACGAACCAATAAAATTGTATACCCAATTTTCGTATAAGTTCTTAATCCAGTACAATCGACGACTAATATATATGCTGTGGCTGTGTATACTGCTTTCAATTCAGAGACAATTTGTTTTTGAGTAATGCTTCTGGAACGAGTATTTACATCCGACTGTCGACTGAAATCCACTGCGTCAATTGTAGCTTTTGTAATTAAGACGGGCTGGAGAATGATACGTAGACAATCTTATGGCAAACCACAGTTAGAGAATATATAGCTAAGAATGCCAACAAATTCACGTGGGTCATCATTAAGAGACATACACACACATCAGTTTTTATCACATTCTATTTTCTGTCACATCACACATAATATAAAACGACAAAGGGGAAATGTAAAATTGAAAACTTATCGCTTATGATTCATACATCACGTACGCTTCAGAGTTGGAGCAGTACAGAGAGAGCTCCATTTATGCAATTCAAGTTTTTCATAAATCTGTTATCGTGAATATGTTGATGCATACCATTTGCACTTGTTTTGTTCATAATTCGTAACTTTATAGCCTAAACAAGCTCACAAACAAAATCCTTATGCAGCACGTATGCATATTTTTTAACTGGAGAGAAGAATACTTTTGTAATGACAAGTATGAACTGAACTAGAACTCGTGCTTCTTGGTGAAAATTTGAGATTAAACCCAGGCCCCCGCGTTAATATGAACAGAATTAAATCATTTAAAATATCATAACTTTTTAGTATGACGCCTTTTGCAGTTGACAAAAAACATGAAGTCAGTGTTGGTTTGGACAGAATATAATTGACAGTACTTATTGACACGTAGATACCCAATGTCGGTAGCTCAAGTTTAATACAAAAATTATAAAATCATATTTATTTTGTTATTTTAACCCCAGTCTGGAAGTTTTTTGTTATTTTCACACGCAACGACATTCCACCAAGTCCATCCTCATCTCTCTCATCGCATTGCTGGGCGAATACATACGTGAAATTGGAGGCGTTTCGCCTGACTATACTTTTATGTTGCTGACAAGGACATTCGTACGATGGATGAGAATGAGAAAATAAGCAAAACTAATGAAGTGCAAAATGTGTGTGGACATCTAGAGTTTTTTTATATACTTACTTTGAAAAAAATGTACAACTTTTTAGTATCGAGTTTGTGTCACTCCAACGCAAAACTGAGGGGGAGGGCATATTTTAATAATATTCGTATATACCGGGTATACGTACGTTGCTAAAATATTTTGCAATATATTGTTTTGACTATCGGGAGTATGTTTGGTGTGGAATTCAATCTGCTTTGAAAACAGCAAAAGTCAAAACGATAGTTTCCCTTTTCTACATTGAATGAATAAACATGACCACTCGTGTATTCCAATAATCTGTTCACTTAATATTCCTTTCAGGGTGTAAAAATGCAATTAATTAATACAGTAATCTCAGCGAGATTTTATCAAATACTACACTAATGATCGCAAACACAACAACACACAACTGTTATCTTCCCATTTCTAAAAAGGTTAAAAAGACAGAGGCAAAAAAGAAGACACAAATGAGCAGAAAAAGTTATAACAAGACGATTATAAAAAACGGGATGCCTAAATGTACTTATTTACAACGTAGTAAATGTATGTCATAAGTAGACAGGTTAGGTTTTATATATGCATCTCATACTTCATCCGGCCACAAAGGAGTTTCATTCTTGTCAAAACAAGAATGGCATCGAGGAACAATGGCTATGCTTCATCTGTTCAGAGAGTCGCTTTTAGCGGTACCTCATTCATCTCCAATAATATATGCCAATTAAGTGATTGTGAAAGGCTTTAGAGGAAGACCTTTTAAGAATTTTTACTACCATTTCTGGTCATACTTCTTCACATGTCGTCCCATCCTACCCTGACAATGACAATGATCTTGAATTTCGTTAAGAAAATAATTAATTGCCGTACACATTACAGCATTACTGGTGGAAAGCATACAAGAGATCCTTCTTCAGTACAATTTAATTGTTGAGGTGTATAAATACTTATATATGTGGAGAGACTCGGGAGATTGAAAATAGGAAGCGAAATATTTTCTCACTGACAAGCACCTTTTGTCAATTTATGAATATTCATATTGATCTGAGCATATCTGGGCTTATATTTTAGGCAGTCTTGTCGTTGTCATTAATCTTGGAGTGACGAAAAGCAGGTAATAATAGAGGAATAATCCAAGAATTATCATTTTTCTTTGCGTCTCACACAAATCAAGAGAGTCAAGGCCCTGCCATAAAATTGAAAATGTAAAAGCATATGTGCCAATTAGCAAGGAACAGAAAAGAGCTATCTGTATTATGATACCTAATTTGTCGACACACTCATCTTATATGTATAATACGGGTCCACGAGTATAACTTGTCAATGAAACTCATCGCCCGTCAATGTAGATTGAAACTCTTGTCGATTGAAACACGGAAGAAGATTGTTCTGATTGAACTTGCACGCATATTGGATTTTCAATTTTACAAGCAAAAACTTCGCGAACATTCGTTAAACATAATGTCACTTCACATGTCTTCATCTCTTCCTTAAAGGGCTGTCAACGTGTTAACAGATCGCAGAGAGCTAAAAGACTCGGCTGAGTACATTTGACATTTTTTATGCCTGTCATAATAACCTAGTCCATTGGAGTTTATTGCTTGTCATGTAATCTCGCTTCTTGGTAATGGACTCTCTTAGGGAGTCATAAAACTTGTTATTATTTCAGGGCTACTTTTACGCAGAGAGGAGATATTCTCCTGGAATTGCCAGACTTCTGTCAAGGTTCTCTCCAAGATAAACGTACGTAGTTTAATACTTTTCATATTTTCACAGGGTATGATGATGTGATACTTTCGAAAACCTACGTAATATCCTTGATATACGAAACTTTTCACAGGGATACAGTCAACATAGTCCATTTTTCTACTGAAACATGTAACATGGTTCATAAGATAGTAAGTATATTCATTCAGTAAAAAGCTTGAACAAAAATTTTTCCACAGAAAGGAATCCTATAATGAAGCATAGTTTGAGTTTCGAGAAGTTTCCCGTATTATATAAAATGTATCAAATGCATGCGATGAGTATACAATACAAGAGTACACAATTACATGTACACATTTCCCTGAAACCAAGTCCTAGAAACTACCGTACAATATAAGTTTTTTTTTCAGAGAAAAACTCAGAAGTTGAATTCATTGAGACTAGGTTTCCATTTTCCTAAATCTTCTTGTGACGTGACATGCTGTAACAAACGAAAAGGCCAAGAAGCCGCAACTGTTCAGTTCACTCATGTCATAACACAAGGAAGCCAACGAAAGAAATTCCGCTTTCAAATGAAATTCTATATCTTTGAGGAAGCATGCTAAAATATTTTGATGGCAAAAAATTATATAAAGCAAGTTTACAGTCTGTATCATTATGCCGCTACCATATTCTGCAGGAATTTTTACCGAAAGAAATTGCAGTTTTTAAGAAAGAAAAAACTAATTTCACTCTCCTCCGGGGGTATTCTCTTACAGGATTGAACATTCTTTAAGACGTTTTTTTACAATCCATGTGCCAGTGCTAATAATATGCAGCTAGAGAGAAAACAAGGATTTGAGGGTCACTGAGGGATATGATATGTTCCTTTACCTCAAACGAATCAAATAAATTACGTGGCTCAAATTCGAGATCGAATACATGTGCATTTTTGTATGTATACATGATTCATTGTAAGTACGATTAACAAAAGACAGAAGAAACCGTCAACTAACGATAAGTAACACCCTTTCACATTACATTGCTCACCATTTCACAAAAAATCTATTCCCATTTATAGTCATCAGGTGATTTTATTTTAAATTAGACGGCGTCAAACTTTGCACACGAAAAATACAGCGGTCATTTTTTGTCGTTTAATTCTTACCAAAACATTTGATTTGTACGTGAAGGTAATTAATTAACATTCCTGTATCCAATTTGACGAATCCCCGCTATGTACACAAATTATGAAGAAGATCCTGCAGGTAAGTTGTACTGTTGTATGGATGGAGGTATAGTTTCTGCTTCCGAGAAAACTCCGTTGTAGTATTGTGCATATTACTCGTACGAACTTACAAACCTATGTTCACACATCTATAATTTTGTATCATGAAATTTCTGAATGTTAGTCAATCCGGTGAGTCTGATGGTGTTATATGGTGGCCTGGTGTCCACGATGTATGGCCTTGTCCTAAGTGGAATTTCGGGTGCTACCGAAGGTTTTAATTACATTCAAGCATTTCTCTTCAAAAGTATCCTTTGGTTGGAATCTGATTAATTATAAAAGTCTATATAGGTAGCATACTGTCCAATAAGCCATAAGTCACAAGGTTATGGAGGCCCCTGCCGCGTTCAGAGAGAAAGTCCGCTGCATTTCCAACACGGAAGTGGTGGAAATTTTTTCCATATCTATTCATTGCAGGTTGTTCAACCGAAGACGTAATTAAACCGAGGGACGGCAAGGTTTCCTTTAATGAATTAATAAAACTCATATATGAAAGCTATTGATATTTTCGTTGTGAGTGAGCCGAAAAGGCAACCTTAAAAGCTCGAGTAAATATATCAAGTTGCTTGTTAGTAATATTATTACAAAAGACTATTTCAGCGGATTCATTATTTCCTTCAACTTGATCCGACGGTTACGAGAACTCGGTTCGGTGCGCAGTTGGGTTTCTCCTCTAGCTGTCTGCAGTCTTCTCTTGTATGAATACAGGAAGTTATCTAAATTACAAAAGGAGATGAACATAAAATATATATAATACATGCCTGAAATACGAACCGACGCTGCAAATAGAATTTAGTCGCAAGCCTCATTTGTCCTCTTGTAATGCGCCTCATCTATCCTTCCACACGCTCTCCTCATATTTCAAAGGGAAGTCTACAAAATGACAATGATACAACACGACATAGGTAAAATCGTCGTCGTCGAGCTTGATTAAGCATGCAAAAGAGGAGGATGAATCAAGCTGACAAATTAGTTCAATTTCAGAAAAAAAGTTCTTTTCAAAATGGCTGCTCAACGTAGAAGAAGAGAAACACTGAAACACTATTCATATGCATGTTGGTTAGAACGGGAATATAATTAGTTCAACTCTCATTTCATGAGTTTCGAGTCTGAAAACTTTTCTGCACAGTAAAAAACAAGCATGCAAATTCTGAGTTTCCTTTCTCTTCAAAATGTTACAATTTGAACTGTAGATTTCAGAGCAAAGCGGAAACGTCTTTAGATGCGCCAGAATTCTGGGTTGACTGTTGTAGTCCTCCTATATTTTATTTGTTCGTGATCATTGTGTTGACACTGCGTGTGCAATTTGTTAGCAAGGATAATAATGGAGTTGCCCGCATTATTTCAATGTAAAATATAACTGCAGATTGAAAAATAGAAAGGATCTTTGCTGATGGTATATAGCCAGCAGAAAGAATAAGAAGATTCTGTTTGATCTAATTTAGATTTTTGCAATTTATCCATATTCACAAAAACCGGATTCACATCTCATTCACTCAGTCAGATGGGAACTCATGTCATGACTCATTATTGTCATCCTTTGTTCAGCACTCTACTTTGTTATAGGTTGGCAGAAGCTGCTGCAATGCAACTCTCACCTTTTTTATAAAAAAAAGAAAAAGAAAGAGATTACCTATTTTTGTATTTCACTTTCCAAAAACAAGACAGAGGACAATATTGCACGCATTCAAATTCCTTTAGTCTCGTCACCATCTTCTAAAATGTTGTGTTTGTGTTGTTGGTGTTTATCCTAAAAGATTACAACAAATTAATGCACTTAAAACTGACGAATGTATGCTGCATGCTGTTATTATTTTCTTGGAATAAATTTGTAATGAATAGCGCGACAGCATATACGCATAAAATGGTTATGATTACAGTTCAAATGACTGCGTTCAAACAATGAACAATCATTTATTTAGAAACTGACGAAAAATATTACCCATATGCATGCATGTAGTGTACTGTTTTGTCCACTGCAGCAATACTTTTATAGGACAGAACACTGCTAATTTGTGTGCCAAGTGTAGTGTAAAGTGCCTACCTCGGTAATTCATTTGTGTTTGACTTAAAGAATGTTTGACTTGGAGGATTTCTTAATGATGATTACCGGTTTGGTTGACATTTCACTCTCCAACTTTTTTCAGCAATGAGCTTCTCTCTCTCTCTCACTCTCTCTCTCGAGTCCTGTCCTCATCATCATTCGTCACTCCATAATGAAGAGAAGGATCAAGCCCCTTGTTCTCACATATTTAATAGAAGTGGAGTTACTTGACAGAATCATGTAATAATAGTATTTTAATTTAACGAAGTAAAAGCGAAAAGGAAAACATGATGATGATATGGCCAACGGTACAAGTCCTGCTGAGAAAGTAGAAGGTTACAAAAGCACGCTGCTAGAAGTAAAGGAGTAAAATATGTTCAATGTTTATTATATTCCTTATAAATATTCGTGTACCATACCAGCATGAACTGAACATCATCAAAAAAATGTATAGAACTAGTTTGAATAGCT
Organism: Heteromurus nitidus; assembly: GCA_034687055.1. Taxonomy (NCBI): domain Eukaryota; kingdom Metazoa; phylum Arthropoda; class Collembola; order Entomobryomorpha; family Entomobryidae; genus Heteromurus; species Heteromurus nitidus. The sequence continues at coordinate 14,722 of JAQFZW010001402.1, forward strand.
AAATTACTTTTTGGTGAACACAAAACACAAACTGCAAATTGTTATCTGTTCTTTCCATCGTCCATTTGCAGATGAGTTAAGAAGAAACTTTCAATGGCAGTTTGATGTTGATGAAAGGCTATAGTGTTCAGCAAAAGCCATTCTAAGAATCTCCTCGTCAGTATATCACCACTAGCATTCATTCTGCTTTATTTTATATGATTAGAAACAAGGTGTGTGCTTGCAAACATTCGGACATGTTGTCTATATTTTCTTAATAATGCATAACAAAGGATTGAACGATGATGATGCTTCTCTCGGCACTCGTCATTTACGACCATCTTTGGCTGAAAAGATTAGTTTGTTTTTACAATACACGTGCTCAAAAAAACGATGAATGTTTCTCCCTCACGTGTGCATGAACGGCTGGCTAACCAAAGCGGATATATACTTAATATAGTAAATTACAATTGCAGGCTTAGCCGTTTAGAAACGCAATTTATTGATGCACCAACCGTTCTACACTATTTGAAAGTGTGTGCGCACGCACACTTGGCAGATGAAATAAAAACGCAGATAGTTTTTGATTGTTGTATATGTGTCATTACCAAGATCTAAAAATATTTACATACAGAACCAGAGTCTCGATGGCCATTAGATAGCTTAGCTTCCTAAATGCACACATTCAAATTCCCAGAAATAACTGACTCACAATCAGTTTATACGAACTTGGAGTTTGCATCCTACTTCATTATTGCTTCAACTTTAATGACTGTAATCAAGTAGACTGTTTTCGAGTCAGGGATCCTTTTCATCCACCCAGTATCGGAATATGTAAGCTGCAAAATCATGAAGCCCTATTTTCGTATCGACCAACGAGGTAAGAAAATGAGAGTAATATATATGTTGCACACACAAAACTATATGAAATTGTGAGCACAAAAAACGTATATATTTTACACCCACTGCCACTGCCACACTCATCGTCAGTCGAAATTTTTGCCTTTAATATATCATTGGGTACACGGGCTCAGGAATATGGCGATATTGCAATGGCGTGAAAAACAGATCCGCATTGGGTAATGAAAATGGTGATAATAAAAACACATAATCGTGGTGGTGGTGGTTGATTGTGTTCACTGCGCACTACTGCGCACTGCAAGCGGAGTTTCAAGTGCCCATAAAATCGAAACAAAAGCGTACAACTTCTTTTTTGCGACGAGACTGATTATGATGATTAGCAATACCAGGGTATAATTTCGATATGCATATGCAAGCTTTCAAAAAAGTAATTGATTCATGGCCACTGCGTTTCTTGTTGTCAATTAATAAAGCGAGTAGAACGCTAAGATTTAAGTGATGGGAATGTGATGATGGACCGTTTGTTTGGGTTTCATTCAGGATTCAGTGTAGCCAGAAGGATTTTTTATGGAAGTAGAAAGTAGGAAACGTAAAATCTATAAGGTGACACTTCATTAATTTCGTTTGCCCTTTTAGCCAAGGCATCTCTCCCATTTTGTCAATATCGGGGCACAATATTCATTTTACTATCTCATCACGAAATAGCCAGAGAAAGCATATCGACAATTGCACATGATCATATTACTCAAGATGAAAGCGGTTTATTTTAACAAGCTAATAAATAAATAACTTGATTTGTGACATTTTTCTTTACTTTGCAGCAGAGAAAGTCATAACAAACTCCAAACGAAATTACCTATTACTATCTTAAGAAAGATTTAGATAATAAACTGTCGTGCATGCACATTTAGCCACTCTGAATATACTCATTATCCAAAATACTCATCAAATCAACATGGACAATTTATTTGCATTCTGCTAACTTTAAATAAGCATGCCTTCTACTTAATTCATCTCATTACACCTCTGCACTTAAGTGTTTTTATTCGTCGACGATGACATTTATAGCTGATGGGATGGGTGCGTTTTTTTTGCTGAATTGCTGATACGAATCCTTCATCTCCCCGTAAGACTCATTAGAGGTTCATTATAACCTGACAATAGGAACAAATCCATTTCTTAATTTCTTCACCTGTGCCTGAATATGCACATCTTTCAATCGGACTTCGTTAATACAAAAAGTAAAAGTGGCCACACATTCAAATTTTCAACTTCACCTCGGAAGAATGACGTGTGTGCTTTATGCAAAAATCTTATTCCTGCCTTCTTCTGCACTCAGCTCCTCTCAAGTGTGGAGACTTGTGCCAAGTCATAATATTAATGATACGGTACACGCGAGTGTGAAAGAAGAAAGTGGAAAAAATTAAATTGTTTTTCTGATACGACTTGACAGCTTATGTTTACTATTATTATTTTTTGTCTAGAGAGAGAAAGAGAGACGTGTTTTACTGCCAGTGGCACAACAAACTGTAATAAACGAAAGAATAATAGAAAAGGTAATGTGCAATTTACATGGTTAATATGTGAACATGTCATAATAAAAAATTCGTACCTAAACATAGCCTGAGTAATTGAAATGAACGAGTTTGCGAAGAAGCGAAGAGTTTTTTATGCTGATGATGATGATGATATTACTTCTTCTTTATCGCTTCGATGCGTCCTATCCCTATCGTTCGAATTTAACTCTCGCTGTCACCTGTTAAAAACTATAAGTTTGCAATTTTCCTGCTCGAATTCTTCTGTAGCACAAAAAATTCTCCCCGAATGCATGTATGATTCTTCTGAAATGAAACTTGAAAGACTTTGAATTAAAGTGTTGACATTGAAGCCGTGTCGTAAGATAAGCATCGTAATTGAATGTGGAGCGTCATAAATTCCGGCTCGAGAACTGTTAGCGGCTATCAGTGATTCTTATCCTTAACTAGGCAGGCATGGAGGAATATACATTGAGATTTAGACTGGACGTCCCGCTGACCGCATTAGCATTATCCGAAAAGCAATTCTCGTACAGTTATACCGCATCGCATCGGGCTAGCACATCGCGTCAAAGTCATTTATCAATCAAGATTGCCATCATGATAGGATTTTTTGTTGGAAAGATGCGTATCAGTCTTAAACTTGAAAAGATTGTTTCAGTGTGCGGAGTTGCGTTTCTTGGAAAATGTAACGTGCATATGCTTCACATGAAATTGAAGCATCTCTCCTGCTCCTTCAAAGGCTCCAACATACCGCCGCGTAAATGAATAAAACTTCTCAATGAATGTAAGGCACGATATTATGCCATCCACGCCAAAGTCAACTGAGACAACTAATTTTTTTCTATGTCAAATGTCAAACGTTGTGTGCTACAAATTATGCTAGAGACAAAATCGAGGTGTGCTCTTCTATTGTATTCATCGTCATTTTTGTGAAAATGCAGACGGTAGGCACTTTTTGTCTTCGACATACCGCCGTGCCCAGTACCTATATACTCACAGTGTAAAAACTCGTCTTTTAAACAAAATCTGTTCAGCTTTGCACATGATTTACAAAGATTAAAGACGCAAGAATCCCGTTCTCAGTGAGTATGAGAAAAAATAAGTACCTACCAATAATTATTCCAGTTCACTGAGCTGAAAGAGCGACAGTCAATCTCTCAGTTGGTGCTCTGGTTTGTCTTGTAGGTAGTTTAGAAGTAATATTATGGCATGGTAAATGAGCTTAAAACGGAAAAAAATCATGTCATGTGTTTGCCAAACAAGTTAGCACATATATATTCTCTTGCAAACACATTTTACATGTGTGTTATTACAATGTGCTTTTTTACGCTCATGATCCGTCTTTGAAACGGTCTTATGCAAAAAAAGATGAACACAAAAGTAAATATACAACCTTAAAAGTATGCTACGACATGCTACATGTTTGTTACAGTTGACAGAATATAGCCTTAAAACTCTACCCACCTACTACAAGCAGTAACATATTCTTTTCGCAAACTGGTATATCGCAAATCACACACTGTGCAACTCGTGTTATCGAACGTGTATATATTTCTGTAAGTAAACATCTGTACGTATGTACATGTGCATTGTTTACTTCACATTATTACAATTTGCACGTTTTTGATACACTAAATGAGTGAGGAGAGCTCCTCGTGTGCATACGGTACAGTATATTATGAGGCACTCCAGGAAGGCACCAAATTACATTCATGAAATTAAGAGAGCTGCAGTTAATCCTTATTCTCTATTCTCGTCTTTTGTCTCACAAGGATTTTGTCTACACGCTTCTTTCCTTTTGTACACAAAATTGCAGTTATGCAGATAACTTTTTTCTTCATCTTCATTTTGGTGATGGACTCGATTCTAAAAAGCATGGGCCGCACTTCTTACATCGACTCATTCAATCAAAGATATATTGCTGTTTTCGTAACAATAGCCTCATTTACGTAACGCTGAAAACTAATAAACTCCTTGAAGCGTTGTTATTATATTCAAGCCTCTGAGCAATTATTGCAGAACCTTGTGTGCTGCTACACATGTGTGTACACCTTACGAACACTTATATACGACGTTAATCCTGAAACTGTATTTTGCACATGAACTAGGCCAAGTTTACGCGAAATGACGAATGAATAGGAGGATTGACTTTGCCAATTCAATGTATTGACGAACTACCAATGGCCAACAAATTGCGATGAAGTCAAAATACACGATGGTATGGTGTGAAGCGTGAGTTGAGTTGAAAGTCAGGCTTTGTCGTTGTTTTAGCGAAAGACAACATGTCGAGAAATTCATGAGTTAGTCCTCCAATTCTATTCAACCCGTTATACATATAATGCTGCAAAATGAATGGTTATGGTTGGGGATGGACAGATAGCCACCTACCAGTTTACGTAAAGAGATGATCAGGATCGGAATAACAACAAAGAGTACAAAATATAGTGCTCACTAGGTTTAATTTTAATCCAATTTGTGCAATGAATAGTAATAATGTGTTACGCACGCGCTGTAGACTACGTGAACCACTTTGCGTAGACTGGTTATTTATGATAGATAAAAGGACGAAGGAAAAGAATTCACAAAAATGTTAGACTAATCAAGTTACATGAGATGGGCATATATGTATTCTTAGAAAGTGCCAGTTTTAATTGCCTTGAGTCTCTTAAAAGCAAATTGTGATGGTTGAGAGTTGAGACGTTGCTAAATCCTGTGCGTATTCCGTTGCAATTATATCAATGAATGAATCATGCTATATTTTTCAGTCCTGTAACCGTTACATTTTCATGTGCAACTTGGTGCCTCGTGCCACGAACTTGGCTGCATGCGCTAATGAAACAATGAGAATATGTATTCATTTTCAGATTTGATTGTGATAATGAAGGAGTTTTGTGTGTGAAGGATGGTCTTCTGCACTTAAGCTAATTTCTTCGATAATCTGCATTTTCTGTAAAAGAAAAAGAAAATAGAGATTCTGTGTAAGATATGAAATAAAGTTTTATCACATTAAAAAATGCATTGCTTTGTTGAAAGCATAATGTTTGTGTATGCGTGTTTATCAAACAATGACAAATGAAAAGGTGTCATAGTCTTAATGGTAATTAAGACAATGTCATGGCTAAATCGAAAGATATTGTAAGTCAGAACACAACCTTCCATCTACTACGTGCGACACTCAGTCGCCAAAATATATGCATGTTTGTTGTCTGTCACACTGTTTCACGAACTTGTCCTATCCCACGTCAAATGACAAATAAGTGACGATATGCATATCCTTGCGAAGGTCGCGCAAAACAATAAAAGTAAATACGTGCAGAAGTTGTAGGTAGATGTTATAAATTATCATCATTACCGATTCAAAATCACGCAAGCAATAAAGATTCAAAGAGAATATCACCATTTGTAGATCGCACTTCGTATCAAGACAAGCTGTAACAAATGTGGGAATTTGCGAATATGTTAAGATTCGATATGCGTAATAATAAAAAAACGACATTGCTTCCATTTATAAGTTTATTTTATATCAAACGCACAACACCATTTAAAACGTATCGAATGATCTAAAAGCATTACGAACGACTTAGCGAAGCAGTAAAAAATCCATCACAGTACAATAAGTAATTTGTGGCAGGTTATTTTTAGTATTTTAAGAAGTTGCAAATTAAATCTTAGTTTTGCAAAAATCGTACGCTCAATTCATGCTTTCCCTAATTTTGCTACAATTCATTTGAAATGCCTAAATTAAAACTTAAATCTCTCATCGTTTACCCTTCAGGGCAGCTTTTTAAAACTGGGATGATTTTACAAAAAATTGGTTTTTCTCTTCAATACCTAGTATTGTACATTATTGCTTGAATAGGAATAGGAATGCACACGTTAAAAGAAACTTTTGTGATGTGTGGCAAAAGGCTATAAACGAGGTTACCTCATCTGCTTACAACAGAAGCACACATAAAATTGTGTTATGCGAACATTTTTTTAAAATGTTCGGATGCTTGAATGCATTAGTTATACATTGTAATTAATGTCCCAAAAAACAATCTCCGTGTATAATTCCCCTGATATCATATTATATTTCTTACGAGTATCTAGTTCGGCTCAATAAATCAATCATAAGCATCCCGCAAGCATAATTGAGCAAGTGCGCGCGTGTTTGTATAAACGTACGTACACGCAGGTCATGCCCATGCGGATCTCTACAGTCGTCGAGTTACATTTTTGAAAACGAGGAGTTTTTTTACATTACAGGTTTTATATATCCTTACTAATCCACTGTAAACGAAAAAATTATGAAATCATTAGTTCAAGATAATGAGTCATGCCACGCAGATGTACACACACGTTAGTGCCAGCAGGATGCATAATTTTGTGCTGTTGACTAATTAACCACGAAAAAATACATTTTCCCCTCGCGCAGTTATATAAATTCGATTCTTTCGCAGTTGCTCTAACGAACGCACCTCGTCCGTTTCTACGTAGTGTTCAACCTTGTTAGTCTAGTTCATTTGCGCGATATACTCTATATCTACCGTAGGATTACGATTATCCGAGGTCGAAACTTTTAGATTGAAAGGATTGCATAAATCAACAAGATAATTTCATTGGCGTTCCCGCACATTTACCTTTGCCAAGTGTATCAGTAGACTATCAGCTACTCAACGAGGCGAAAGCGCTATAAGCTCCATTTATTCACGTCGATTTTCATGCGCTCCCCTTGTAATTAATGGGCGATACACGGTTTCATAATTTTCCGTAAACTAACATGAACAATCGACTGTTAATCGTTTAATTTGATTTTTCTTTCCTCGTGATAAGTTACGCTCATTTTTCAAAACAAAATAAAAACAACAAGAAAGATATAAGTTTTCTTATTTAACCGGTTTCTAGCTGTCAGTGTGTATTTTTTGTTTACAGTGTTCTTTTAGGTTTGGGGTTGATTTGTAGAGATTTTGCTTTAAAAGTTTGAGTTCAGATTATGTGTATTGGTTACACATTTTCAACTTGGAACAAGTTTGCCATATTTTCAGTTCTCATGCAAAACATTAAGAAATGCACTTTTTGATTCTCGCCGTCTTCTAACATGACGGAGTTGAATGAGATTTGTAAGGTTATCGCGTAACATTGATAACAGCACTGCTACTGTCGATGACTGATGACTTTTATTTTTAAACTGAATAATATTTTAACTTCGTGTTGATTTCAGAAAGGAAGAAAGGGATAAGAATGGAATGTTATGGATGAAGTTGTTGCCGGTTCAAACTGACTTGCTGTGACACGTAGGGTGGCGAATAGGTTACGGACAAAACATTTTTATTAAAATTTACGAGAGTAACAAAGGATATCTCAAAAGCTTGATTTTAATCCGTCAGTTTGGTTTGTTCCGCAGACCCTGGGAGAATTTTTTGTTGCATGATTGTTCTCCATTTGAGCCGAACATGTTTTACAGTTTGAGCAAGTTTTAAGTAACATTTTGCATATATGTGACTATATGTGACTATACTGGGAATATGATTGCATGCATCTATAATTATTCAGGCCTTTCTCTGATATGATAAATATGATACATATTTACGACGAGAAGTTCACAACCTATGCAGTAGCACTTTCCTAGTTGCAGGAAACCCTGCTTTAAAAAAATACAATTTTGCCTTTGATACCATCAGTGTTTAAATCAAAACACGGCCAAGTAACGACGTAACCACTTTAACAAGAGGATAGAAGTTTTCCCTTGACAGACAAATAATCGGGAAACTGAACGGAATTAATATATGATGTACATGAAAAAGATCTTTAAAAAACAAAACCCCTGTTTTTCTACCAACTCTGATGCTCCGAAGAGAGAAATGGTGTGAAGATAGTTATGATGAAGGGGGAATCAAGTGAACTTTTTTTTGCTAATAATTCATAGGATGAGGGTATAAAGATAAGTCATTTGTCATAAAAATAAGTATTTGATTCCATATAGAACGGAGAGTGAAGAGTGAACAGGTTCATTTCATGTCAAAGCTGTAAATATTGCATTTTGCCACAATCGGCACAATCATAATCTTCTCGAATGGTTTCTAGTCATGAAAAAAAATCTTAGAAAAAAATACTTGCTTTATCTTGAAACTCCTTTTACTGGCTTGATATACGACGTGCTTACGGATGTTTACAAGAAAATCCAATGGACCGAGCAAGCGGTATATATAAGCATCCACTTCTCTCTAATATTATTGCTACCGTTTGTGTGTGCTGCTGAATGAAACTCTCTTTGTATCACATCACATCCTACAAGCGTAATAGTTATGTTATGACATGTTGTTGTGTGATAAAAAATTTATACATTTTCGTTTTTCGAGAGCTGCTATGCACCAACTTCACCTAAAAACTATTTTATGATGTCTCTCAAGTGTATTACTGTAGGCCAATAACTGAACATCTTTTTACACATTCTTGTATTCTGTTTAAATACCGACGCGTCCTTTTCTCGAACATGGCACAGAAAAATCTTACAAGAGTGAGCCCATATTGTTGGACATGGACACATATATATTCACAAGCGTTTCCGTGTTTTATCAAATCACATTTAGCAACCTTCATAGCAAATGGCATAGCCAATGAAATCTTAAACAGGACATAATTTATGTATCAAATTGAGTATCAACATAAATACGATATATCCCACTTATTTGCATGATGTATTTATTCACTTTCTGCATTCCTACTTTTGAACTTTTTGTCTTATCATTTGGAGGAATTTTTACTGCGTTATTTCTTTTGAAAAAAAAATCTTGTCAAGATTAGTGGAGTTAATGACCCTGTACTAATGATGACACGACAAGTTAAAAAGGAGATTGATGGATGTAGCAGTCAATAATTATTATTAGCCGTCATAGATCATATTACCGTCTGGGGGATATTGCTGCCTGCAATTTAGCTTTAGCACTGAACTGAGTGAACATTTTCTTTTTCCTCAACCAGTCACGAAGAAAAAGTGAAACAGGAAATTATAGACACATCTTTAAAAGCAGCACACCACACACATAAAATACTTTTTTTACAAGTATTGAAACTGAAAAGAAATAATTGGTTAATGGGAATGATGACGCAACTTGTTGATCGCAGAATTCTTGTAGCTTAAGTACGTATGCCAATGTGAAACGGGAGCTGAGAGTCTGCAAGAATTGAAATTGAAATATGAGTGGCATGTAGTACTTGAGTAGAGATTGAAACATATTATTGCTGAATGCTTAAATGAAATGGCAAAAATGGCCTACTACTCGCAAAAATCTTCATGGTTTAATCATAAGGATTTGGTTCATGAGGAATTAGTTTTTTTTGCAAACTTGAAAAATGAGAGGCAATTTAATAAATGATTGATGCTTTTTACAGAACACTACGCGTTTCAAATTGCACATCTCTCCGATGATGATTAGTATTTACACAACAAGTGAGAATGTATGCTCTTCTACTCGCTATACTCATTAAATCCTCACTGCCGAATAAAAATTTATACTCTGATTCATTCCCCCGGAATTAGAGTGTATCGGCCTTAATGATAAGATTGATAGCAATCGTTTTCATATTTGTTATCAGGATGCTTATTACATCTCTCCTCACAATTTTCACCTTGTGCTACTAATTCTCTTTAGCACTACTAGATTTTTTTATATCGGTTTACACCATCTCTGAAAACCTGAAAAAGGTTGAACCCTCTTATTCTTGTCTTTGAACCTATAGCACAATGATACAAATTCTCCTGCTTATTACGTTGATACACTTCATAATCTTCAGAATTCACTTTTCAACGAAATCAAATTAAAATAAATATTAGTATTAAATCATAATCCCTCTTTTATACAGTTTCCTTCACGAATATCCTTTCTTAATGCAGTACGCATCATGCACCCTTAGGTAACTTGATCAGCGGTTAATAATATCCTCTTTTGTGCGCTTATGTAGTGTAGTAGAACAAGAGAAAACTACTACTTCTCGAAGGGGTTCTCTAATTCCCACTTCGTTATCTTCGGTATCATCCCCACGAAGTGCATCATCAGGTGTGTATGGGTACGCGCAGTGTGTGTAACAATGCAAGCGAACAGTTTCGATAATGATATTTGATCGAATCAAGAGTTGAGGTTTGGATTCGAAATGCATTTAAAAACATGGATTCTCTTATCTGTAAAAAGGCTTTCGATATTAGATTCACACCTGAATCAAACTTGCTCAGAGAAAAATACATAAGATGGTTACGTTATGTATGTTCATCGTTTTGAAAGGATTTTAGTCGGCATTCTCTTAACTTCTTATATATCTTTTAGAAGCCTTTTGAATACGTGCTCGTTGTGCTCACTCGGGACGGATGGAACTAAAAGCACTTTATCATGCTATAATAGCCTTGCATTACCATCAAAAATTCGATGCTATCTTTGTTCGGCAGAGAAGAATACAAAAAAGCACATAGTTTAAAGTAAAGCTCGACTTTTTTCTTTTCGTTCTTTCTTGTCAAAATGTATTTACTTTTAGTATACTTGTGGCCATATGCCACGGCTAGCTACGATGTATATAGTAGTACTTGTGTGACTTCACTACAGTCAGCACAGCTTACTCAATTATTCTATGCAGACCAAGGCTTTTTACGCTAAAATCCTCATGTCTTGAGCTATTTTGTCTTGAATCAATAAAGACAACTTCTTGAGAATAAAAGGGAATTTAAAGTATAATATGAATATAAGAGATATAAATACAATCCGATACGCATAACGTACCTTTAGTACCACCGTCGCAGAAGTTATCTGAATTGAATCTACGCTATAAAAAACTTAGAGGAATATCGTTGTAACCTTCTCGAATCGAAAGACGACTATTAGACAAAACAATGGTTTTTCGAGTTCATACATATATTGCAATTTGCAAAGCATTAAAGCATTACTCTTTGTCATGCATGTCTGTTACGGTACAAGTCCCTCACGTACACTTGAGCTGCATGAAGGTATAGCGCAATAATATAATACACAAAAATAATTCCATTACGAAACCTTTCAGATGGAGGCTGGCTCATAAATAAGAAATTTGGCAAAATATAAGTAAAAGAATCTTCATGCAGTATAGCCTCTACATTGTTTGTGTACTGTAGTCAGGTTCTCCTTTGCAGTTACTAATCCACTTTGCTCGTATTACTATTGTAAAATTTTATATTGGCCATGTGTTAGTAATCGCATGAATGAATATAGTGAGTACTGTAGCTTCAAGTTACTCAAAAGAGCATAAATATTTGGAGTAAAAACCTCAAAAATTGTTGCCGATTTCATTCATGAGAGTTTGATATGGGTTATATCGATTTCATTAGATTTTGCGATCACATGATGATATTGGAACGGAATACCGGAATTAATAACGTAATGTAGATTTTTAGTTTGCAGAGTTCCAAACACACAATGGTTGACTTGCATAGTCGTTTCCAAACATAAATTCTAATATCAGCTTCATCTTCGTTTTAGCCTTCGGCTTTTTGCTGGATTCCAAACCAAAAGCTTGAAATCGAGAAAACCACACCACACCACCACGACGCAACAAGTCAGCGGAAAATATTCCAGTGTTGTAATTCCCGTATATAGTAATGTACACATTATACAGATTCTCTAGCAGGGATATTAGAAAATGTTAGTATTGCACAGATCCCCTTGATACCGCAGTCATTGTCTGATGTTAAATTATGTACATTTAATGAAGCCACTTTCATTCTGACCAAACGAGTCGTATTTTTGTCCGACTACGACTAGAAAAATTTCATACCATAATAAAAATGACTTCCTTATCGATCGATTTTCTCTTGCTGAAGATAAAATGTATCTTGTAACTTATATCCGCTGTAGAAATTCGTAGAAGATAGGTTGGTTCAAAAATGGATATAAATATAACGCCGGAGGTAATGATATGCATAAGACATCTGGTAAAATGTGCTGTAACCGGCAGAACTGGATTTCAATAAAAAAACTTGCTCATCTAGAGTAGCAGCATAAAGCACTCCACCCTTTCTTTCTGTTATGCTAATCCTTGTGTTCGAGTCAGAATTTTGAAGAAGTTTTCATCTCAACCAAAGGTGCCGGCCGATGATGAGCAGTAGCGAAAAAGCAGTTTTGAATATTCGGTGAAATGTCATGTAGCACAATAATGTTCTGAATTTAGCCTCACCCTGTTGGTCTAAATAAGCGATAAAAAAGAAGAAACACAAGATGTAATGGGATTGCTTTATGGTACAATACAACATTGTCTAGAGGCTATAAACACGCAGTAAAAAGTGTATAATTAAAATAGCCGTAGTAATTACCTACTTTTAGAATGACCGTGGTCCAATATGCAACATGCATCTTGATGAAATTAAGAAAGCATAGATCTAGAAGTCGTGGAGTTGATGGCTCGACTCACTTCCCTCAAAGTTTCATCCAGAGTTCCATATCCGTCCACCATCACATCACCCTTTTAAAACCACTTTGGATTCCAAATTCGGAAGGAAACGCCTGCTGTAGTGACAGTGACGTGAAATTGTAGTCAGATATTGTCGTGGCAGATATCGAATGGATCTCATTTGCATTGGGACGGGAGATAATGCAAATAGCTCATTGAGCTGTGAG